>JAODAH020049363.1:0-15537 GCA_027574865.2 Coproporus ventriculus | reverse complement strand
ACAATTAAATAAACATATACCTGATAAGAAAAAGAAAAGAAAAAGAACACTAAACAAGAAATGATTTGTAGTGGACGCCATATTTACAAGAAACTGCGCGCGTGTTTGGTGCCTACCACACCTTGCCCTGTATTCAAATTTATGAATTAATAACGGTGTGGAGAGGGAGAAATGATAATTTCCCTTTAAATATTTTCAAAAAAATATAAACAGATTTTAAAAATCGATTTTTATATTTAAAATTTTCGGATTAAGCTCATAATCCTCAAAGAATCCTTTTAATTTGATTTTGTAGCAACGCCATCTGGTGTTTCCACTTGTCTTCTTTGTTGTTTGTTGTTATTGATTAGGTAGACTGATTGCCTCCTGCCTTCTAGCCTACTAAGATCAAATTTTGCGAAAACTTGACGAAAAAGGGTAAATCCCTAATCGGCGACTTATTCCTTTCAAAGGGCTTAAAATACTGAATCATATTGAGCATCCTGAAAGTATCAGGTAATTCATAAAAAGGCCCCAAATTGTCATTAGGGAGTACAATTAAATCTGCGCGCTACCCCTTTTGTTTATTGTTTATGTTTAGATAAAAATCTGCACTAAATAACTTTTGGTGCATATTGGAACAACCATCTTTTATAGAGTAAGTTGTTGTAAGAGTGGAAAAACTGCGATTTCTATCTATTCAGAAATTTATTTCAGATGTCATCGAAGAATCTTGCTGATCAGGAATCTATAATTAAAGACTCGCTTTTCGAATTTGTTAAAAGTAACATACCGGATGCAGATTTGACTTTAATAGATGAAATCGTTTTATCTTACGTTGTTGCGATATTAGAGGACGTTAGTTCGGATCCAGTGTTTGATGTTGAAGGTAATATTTTTTTTTTTTATTTCTTGTAGGTTAATTGCAAGAGCAATGACTTATTATTTCGATAAATTTGAATAACTTTGAAGTTTTTATCGTTATCTTCTTTAAATTTTTGTTTAAGGGTTCTGTGAGATGATGTCGGCATATTTTCCCGAATTTGAATCCATCAATCATGCAACCGTCTGCCAATGGATGTTTGAACTTGAAGCTAAATTACGGTCAGAAGAACCAGAAGAGAAAGATATTTCATTGATTGAACTTTCTTTACCGGAAATACTTCCGATAGTAAAACCACGATCACATAACAATTCCGAATGTTTGGATCCTCCGAAACGGGTCCATAAAATATCTGAATTGAGCGATGGAGGTTCCGATTCCTCCTTTTGCGATTTTTCAGAGGAAGTAGATGCGCTTCAAGATATGTTCCCACAAGTTTGTTCATTAGAAGTAAGTAATTTTTATAGTTCTTAGGGTTCTGTTACTGTCGATTTAAATTTAAGGTTATGTTAATTGAATTTATTATTAATTTAGATCAAGCACTGCCTTGCGATTGCAAATGGGGATTTAGAGAGGGCCACGCAAATCCTTCTACATCGTCAGGAACACGGACAATCCGTTACCACAAACAGTTCATTAACTTTGCATTTATCTGCGAATAAAGCGCCTGTAATCGATGATAATGAATTAAAAAATCGTATAATTGAAAGATATTCGTATATAGATCAAGATGCTTTAGCACGCGAACATCGCCCTGTCGCTCCTAAAGTTGAACCGAAAAAGCTCGTTCGTTATCGCGATAATAAAATTGTCAGTTTGAAAGGGGAGCGTTATACAGAAGTAAAAAAGGGTGATGATGTCGAGGACGTTTCATTGAAGAAATCGAAGAAGCAACAGCACTGTCCGTAACAGAAGCGGTCAACAAACGAGGTGACATCGCACAAGCCGCACTTTCCTTTCCTCTCGTTTGATACGCTTACAGTCGCCTCTTCCATTTACTTCACATATCTTTTGTTCTTTGTTTTATTTGTGATAGATTGGCGCATGTTACGAACCAATTTCAAGACTAACGGCTATTCACTAAGACTGTATGGCGGTAATCAAAATTATTTACGGCACAATTACATTTATCTCATGATATTATTATTAACCGTTTGGAAGTTGTGCACTCACTTAGTGATAGCAGATTCAATTAGTGTTCTAGGTGATTTTACTAATCGTCTTTGGTGTTCCCAGTAGCTATAAGGAGCAAGTAGTCGGAATTTATTATAAACCGTTCCGTTCTGCTTGCTCCATAAGTATTTTCAACTATTTTAAATAACCAATCAAATCGTTGCATTTTAAACCTTTCAGGTTTTTATAACCTCAAAAAATTTTGAAAGGATTGAAACGGACTTATAGTATTATATAAATGTTGAGCATAAATAGTTTTTTTTTAATGGAGGGAACCACGCGAGAGGCTAGTCATGGAAAGCTCTGACGTTTCCGCTTTCTCCATCAAAATCTTCTTTTTTTTTATTTGTTTCCTCGTAGAATTTATGTGTGCATGCATACATATACGCAGTGTCAATTGAATAATTAAGGTGAAGATTAAAAAAGGACTCTTCTGCATAACACCAAATTATATTAATTCTAGAAGAGACTGGGACTTTCTCCTTAAGAAGAGGCAGTTGTGCCAAAATTAAAAGAAATAAACTCTAACCGTCATCTTCGTCTTTATTATATTTCTTTGGCACTGAAACTTAAATGTAATTATCTGTGATTTTTTAAATGTAAGAATTTCGTTTATATTTACATTAGGACATACATTATTATTATTATTTATTTCGATTAGTTTCCTTGTGAAATAAACGTAAAACAAATACTATATACAAAATTAATTAAAGTATCGTTGAGATATCAAAACTTTCTTTGTTCCTTAAATTGTACTGCCTATTGCTGGGAAAAACCTTAACCAACAAGAACAATCCTTCTTCCTTAAACTTACGTTTTAATTCGGTAAGTATAATGGTGAGAGGTTGCTGTTGAACTTTACACTTCTATCTGATTTCCCCATCGTCATGAATAACATTCCCGTAAGTCTAGCCTACTTTCATACAAATGTGTAAAGTGAGTTGCATATCCCAAGCATATTTAACCACTGTGTTTATGGTTTATTTTTAACCTAAAAATATAAAACTATGGTATAAAAATGGAAAAAATGAGTTTTAAGAAACAGATTAGTTCCAAAGTGTTTAAAGCTATCCAAAATGTAAATATTGATGAACTATCAGAATGTACAGAAAGTGAAATCCGACCAATTTTACCATGTCTCGTACGTATGAGTTTAATATCCCCCTTAGACATCTCCAAGAAATGTTCCAAACAAAAAATCGATATCTTAACCATCATTTCTGGTATCGAATGGGTGAATTCAATTGTTGCATTGTTGTCCATTGATTTCCATGTATTGGAAGCTGATGTGAAAAAGGAACAACAGTTACGACAGAAAATTGGAAGCAGCCAAAATGATTCGGTCTTGATTGGAAGCCTCCCAAATGGACTTGCATTAGAATATGAAAGATCAGATATGACTAGACGATTAAGGTAAATCACTTTATTTCTAAAACGAGGAAATTTATAAACGGTGATTATGTATATTTCCACTCAATCTCAAATTTGCATATTTCGTTTAAATCAGTATAAATATTAAATAATTTAATAAACTCTGCAAGTAACTAGTTACTAATTACTTTTTAACAATTTTTTTTAGGTTAGTTCTAAGCGAGTTGCTTTTCATTCAATCCCAGATACAAGAAAATGAAGGAAACGAACAAGAATTCTTTTTGAAACAGTCAGAATTATTCGATAATGATATTTATATTGAAGAGATTTCTGATGTGATTTGTATAGCGCTAGCTGAATTACCAACACTTTTAACTGTTTTGAACGTTGTCGAGATTCTTCTACATTTACATAATGGTCCATCGGTTATTTGTAGGATTGTTGCTAATTTTCCTGATTCATTTCGTGAAGGTTTGTATCAAAAAAATAAATTAAGTTATGTAAAAAAAATATTTTGAAATATTAAAGATTTCGTTATTAAAGCATTTTTGTTTTAGTGTGTACACAATTGATTTCACGTGGTGAAAAACAAGAAGAGAATATTTCCAGTGTGATACGAGCAAGCACAATCACATCTTTATGTAAAATGAATCCGACGCAAGCTTTATCTGTGCGAAGTAAATGTGTGGAATTATGTCGGATGCCAGCTTTAGCCGTTACACTTTCTTTATCACATGATCAAAGTATAACCTCAGGTCATTCTGATATGGTTGCTTTTATTTCTGGATTATTGCTAGGGAATGATCAAGCAGTAAGGTACTTATAACATTTTCTAATCTGTATAACCTCACATAGCCTTAAATTCTTGTTTACCTTTAGAAATTGGTTTGCACTTTTTATTCGTACGGGTCAAAAACGTAAAGGTGAAATCTCGAGTAACGCTCTTCAACAACTACGTGATGAATTACTGCAACGGTTACAAGCTATAGTAGATGAATCTAAAGGTGGACAATTACCAGATGGTTTGGTGGTACAAGCTTCCGCTTTACTTCGTTTGTATTGTGCGTTAAGAGGAATTGCAGCTATTAAGTAATTTTCCTTTTCTGTTGATAGAAATTTTTTCTAATTTTTCTGTAGATTTCAGGATGAAGAAATTTTACTTTTAGTTCAATTATTAACTTCGCATCCGTCTCCCACACCAGCTGGTGTACGATTTGTTTCGATTGGATTGTGCATGTTGATTGCATGCCCATCATTGATTTCTGTACAAGAACACGAAAGGCGGAGTATTGAATGGGTGAGGCAAAAACGATTTGTTTAAAAATCATTCTAATTCAAAATTGATTCTTTTTAGGTGCAATGGTTGGTACGTGAAGAAGCCTATTTTGAATCAGCAAGTGGCGTTTCGGCATCTTTTGGTGAAATGCTCCTTTTAATGGCAATCCACTTCCACAGCAATCAATTGAGTGCCATCTGTGATCTCGTATGTTCAACATTAGGAATGAAAATTCCAATCCGACATAACAATATGACAAGAATGAAACAAGTTTTTACCCAAGAAATATTCACTGAACAAATTGTGACGACTCATGCTGTTAAAGTTCCTGTAACGATTTCCTTAAATGCGAATATGACTGGATTTCTTCCGGTGCATTGTATCCACCAGCTACTCAAGTCCCGTGCATTCGCAAAACACAATGTCAATATTAAAAATTGGATTTATCGACAAATTTGTGTCTCGACAAGCCCCTTACATCCAGTTCTTCCTCCTTTAGTCGAGGTATATGTAAATTCTGTTGTCCTTCCTTTCCAAATGAATGCAGAACAATCGAATAAACCTCTTACCGAAAATGAAATCAGACGCGTTTTCCAAAGTTCCATTTTTGGTCGATATTTCAATAAAAAATCTTCTGCATTTGGGTTTGCGGAAGGGGAAGTAAAGGATGTGAGAATCTCGGAAGTGACTTTAACCCCACAATTGCTCCTCCTTTATTATTTATTGCTTTATGAAGATTGCAGGCTTATAAATGCAAACACATTGGTTAGTTCGGGGCGGAGAATTAAATCGTATTCCGTCGAATTTCTATCGGAACTTCCAATTAAATATTTATTGCACCATGCCCAGAAAGATCAAGCATCTTATTCCAGTTTATTTGGACCATTACTGAAACTTTTAGCCACACACTTTCCTCATTTGACATTGGTGGATGATTGGGTAGAAGAAATGTCGTTAAAAGTAAGTAAAAAAACTGTTAATCTTAAAATTATTCAAGAAAATTATTTTGTAGGTTAATTGTGCGAATTTCCATGTAAGTGAATCTGAATTGGTTGAAGCTTTAAATAATATTGAAAAAAATCCATCGAAATGTGCCAAAATATTCCAAACCTTACTTTCAACGGAAGCTATTGACATTTGGCCTCGTGCCGAAATTATTACCAAGTATTCTAAAAAAATGCTCGATCACCATGTCCCACGTTATCTCCAAGATTTGTACAAAGACGTTTGGTTTAAATTAAACACTGTGCTTCCTCGCCGATTATGGGTTTCAACTGTAAAAAATTTAGTTGGAAATTTTACTGGGTTGACACGAATTGATGTAGCTGAAGACCCTTTACAGGTAAAACTTCAGCAATAATAATTATTTTATTATTTTATAACAATTCTTTTTTAGATAATGCGTTGTGATGAAAGAGTTTTCCGTTGTGCTCCAATGTTTCAAATTGTTTTAAGAGTTTTGAGGGCAAGTCTTGCATCCTCACGAAGTCAATTAACCCAGCACCTACAATCTAATCCAAAATTGGATCAAAATGGTCAGATAGCTAACGATTCCGAACGGGAAGAGATGTGCAGAGCATTGATTGCAGCACAGGTTAGTACTACAATTTTATTATTACAAATTAAATATAATAAATAAATCTTAAATACTCAAAATAATAAAATTTTAAATAATTTTAAGAAAAATATTTCAGTGATGAGATTAATTATTTTAAGGTTGGTAATATTCGAAGCTATATTCATACAAGTTTCTAAGCATCATTTTAATCTAACCTCTAATTGTGTGATTTATAAGTAATTATTAAATAGTGTGTATAATTTTGTGACTTTGTGTAAAATGAGTTATCATAGAAAGAGAAAAAGAGGCGGTGATTCGCCAGAACATTTGAGAAACACTTCTTCTGATGTAAATTTCCATCTGCATGAACATCAACTCGCCTTGAGGTCTTATCTCGCAGATAATTTCAACTTAAGTGAACCAGAAGATTTCTGGAGATTTTTTGTGAAATATGAATCAGCGCAAAGACTGAAAAGAACAACTCTGGATCGCAACCTTCTTTTCAACATTGCATTTAAAGATACAAACGAAGCTTTATTTGAACGCCTTCCTGTTTATACTCTTCGAGGTAATCGATTACACATTTCCCGTTCACATCTCGACCTCCTTTTAGGTGCAATTAAAACTTATCAAGATTTTCAACAAAAAACTAAATTTAACAAACTAAAAAATTTAAGGAAAGCACAGCGCGATCTTCCTATTGCTGCTTATGAGAAAGACATCATTAATTCGATTCGATCAAATCGGGTTATTTTAATAGCCGGAGATACTGGTTGTGGTAAATCCACTCAAGTTCCTCAATATGTTTTAAACGCGGGGTTTAAAAAAATCGCGTGCACTCAACCCCGACGCATTGCTTGCACATCACTTGCAAGACGCGTCGCATACGAAACCTTAACTACTTATAAAACTCAAATCGGCTATCAGATTCGATTTGAGCGGATGAAAAATAAAGCGAGTAGGGTAATTTTTTTAACTGAAGGAATTTTACTCCGTCAAGCCTCAGATTCTGATTCAATTAATTCATACGATGTGATTATTCTTGACGAAGTCCATGAACGGCATTTAAATAT
The DNA here is from genome assembly GCA_027574865.2 of Coproporus ventriculus. NCBI lineage: Eukaryota > Metazoa > Arthropoda > Insecta > Coleoptera > Staphylinidae > Coproporus > Coproporus ventriculus. The sequence continues at coordinate 8,224 of JAODAH020049363.1, read as the reverse complement.
GGATTTTATAGTAGGAATTATGAAATGTCTTCTTGTACGACGAGATTTTAAATTGATATTAATGTCTGCGACAATAAACCTGGAACTGTTTGAGAGCTATTTCGCAGCTGAAAATGTTAAAGTGATTAAAGTGCCGGGAAGGTTATATCCGATTGATATAATTTATCGGCCTATTGTGAAGGATGCGTATGATAAGCGAAATGCAAAATTCGATTCGCAACCGTATTTAAATGTAATTGAATTGATAGATCAGAAATATAAGCCGACGGATAAAGGAGATTTATTAATTTTTTTGAATGGTATTAATGAAATTACGGCGCTGGCATCTACTGTTCAAGAATATTCGGAAATTCGAAAAAATTGGATCGTTTTGCCTCTTCATAGCTCGCTAAGTTTAGAAGAACAAGATAAAATTTTTTATACTGCCACTGAAGATAAACGGAAATGTATCATATCAACAAACATTGCTGAGACAAGTGTGACGATTGATGGAATTCGATTTGTAATCGATTCGGGCAAAGTTAATCGGATGATGTATGAAAGTTGTGGGGTTAATAGATTATTTGAAACGAATATAAGTCAGGATAGTGCAAAACAACGTGCTGGAAGAGCTGGTCGAACGGGTCCTGGAATATGCTATCGATTATATTCAGAAAAAGAATTTTCCGAATTCGATAAATTTACTCCGGCAGAAATACATTTAGTTCCACTTGAAAATTTAATTTTGAATATGATCGTTTTAGGCTTGCAGGATATACATCAATTTCCTTTTGTGGAAAAACCAAGTGGCGAAAGTTTGATGTACAGTTTAAACCGTTTGCAGTATTTAGATGCGTTGTCTTCTCAAGAAAATCGAATGGAACTTACTCCATTGGGTAACGCGATGAGTAACCTCCCTGTGGATTTAACAATTGGAAAGATGTTAATTGTTTCAACAATATTCGGTAAAACAAATTCAATCCTTGCAATGGCGAGTTTATTAAGCGTACAATCACCCCTAATTGAATCAAGATATTACGAAACACGTGAACACCGTATTGAACACGAATCCAATCACGGAGAACCTTTTATGTTACTAAATTTATATAAAACATGGTTAAACATTAAATTTGAAAAATCTGAGAATTCACGTATTTGGGCCCGACGTGTTGGAATTGAAGAACAGCGATTTTATGAAGTCACAAAATTAATTGAACAATTCACCGAAATTCTTCAAGAAGCAAAATTAATTGAGAAAATTGAGAACAAAGCGAATTTGAACAGCTCAGAACGAGCGGCGCGAAACGGTGAACTTAAACAACTCAAATCAATTCGAAATCAATTAAAAAATGAATCTAAAGATTCAAAACGGAAACGATTGGGAGATGATGATACAATTCCCGCAAATGATTTGCACGATGTTGAATTCCGGATCCGCATCGATTTCAGGAAATTGCAGCAACTTTTATACGAAACACGAACGGATTCATATAAAGATATCACGTTAATTAAAATTATTTTAGGCAGTGCGTTGTATCCACAAATTGCGATTGAAGATGAATTCAATTCATCGAAAACTGTTAATGAAAGATTATTTCATACCAAAATGAAGAATTACGTTTTTCTACGTCCGACCAGTTATTTTAATGAATATCCCGATTTTTTACAATTAACCGATTCGGACATTGATGTACCTTGCCCTGGATACTTCAGTAAACGTCCCCTTAGCAAGCAGCATCAAATTTTAATATTTCAAAAATTACTAGAAACACGTAAAACTTATATTATGAACACTTTCCGAATGCCCCTCTTTCACACCTTGCTCCTTTTTGCACGAACGATTTCCACAAATAGAACTCTAACACGATTCGTATTCGATGAGTTTATTTCAGTTGATTGTCCATTTTTGTGGCAAGGAAAAATCGTTTTATTAAAATCTATTAATTTACGCCGAAAACTTGAAAGGAAATTACAGAAAAAATTGAATGAGAATATTGAAAGTAACGAAGAAGAAATGTTTTATTTGGTACAATCGTTGATTGATTTTATGCAGATGGAGATCAGTTATAATTATCGAAGATTATTACCCGCTGATTTAAAAACAATTTACACGAACGAATTGGAAATTGAAAAACCTGATCATAATGCCTTCCAACATGATTTTATGGTGACAGAAGATTCGACTGGCGGATGGAAAGTTGCTAAGCATCTCATTTACGGAAATTTAATTATGAATTCGTACGATTTGCATTGTGAAGAATTGCTGCTTCAAAATCCGTTTGATTGTGGCATTTGCGAAGAGAGTTTTCATGGATTGGATTATTTGCAAATAATGCGGCATGAATTAGAATGTAAACGGAAAGTTAAAAAAAGTGAAAAGACAAAAGAAGTTAGCAGTGGTAGCGGAAAGAAATATGCATGTGATAAGTGCGGGAAAGATGTATTCGGAAGTCCCGTTGAATTTTTACGACACAAAAAATCTTGTACAGGAAATTAAGTAGTTTTTGAAGGTTAGGATAAATCGAACTTATGTTCAAGGTGTGTATTAAATTAATCTCGAAACATTTTTATAAAAATCCCATTGTGAGCGAAAACATTTAGGTCACCCAGGTCAAGTCCAGGTTTCGTTCTTTTTCCAGTTTTTTTTGACAGCCCCGATTCAGTAAAAAGAATGAAACCTAGGTGGTCTAGATGTTTTCTATGACACGATTTTCATCTAGCTCTACCTAGTGATAGAATTTGCTTTAGTAAAATTTAAATTAAAAAAAAGACATTTATATTTACTTTTTGTTGAATTTATGTTAGGATAGTTCAGCTGTACAAATGTTACTCGAAGCCATAATTGAAACGGAGGATGATCGTTCTTCACCTGCAAACCGATGGGCCTTACAAGAAGTACGATCACTTGTTTGCTGTTATTTACATCAAGTCTTCATCGCAGATACCGCCTTAGCAAAATTGGTACATTTTCAGGTAGGATTTTACAGTGATTTGATAATGTGGTATGAGTTTTTTTTTATTTATAGGGCTATCCAGATAATTTATTAGAGGTTATGGTAAAGGGAGTTCCATCCATGCATATTTGCCTTCACTTTCTGCAAGAATTGATGCAACAACCAAGTTTAAACAAACAGGTCTTTGCCATTCAACTTCTTTCCCATTTAAGTGTGCAATACGCCTTACCAAAAAGTTTGAATTTGTGTGTGATGGCTTTGAATTTACTCCATGCTTTATTAGGAAGTAAGTAAATCTTTAGGTTTTTCATAAAAACAAAAAAGAAACCAGCAATTTATTAATTCTTATCTTATTGTTTAAATATTTCATAAAAACTCCTAAACAATGTTACCAAATCAACCAATCAAATCTTTGAGTAATTTTTTAAACTTTCAAATTTTATCCATTATTACTTTAAAATTGCATTAAAAAATACACCATAATATTTTTACATGAAATGAAAAGGTTAGAACTAGTGGCATTAATTTTTGTTTCTCTTTTTTCTTTGGTTTCAAATTTGATTCTACAACAATTTTCCATCGTTTCTACAATATTTTAGTTGGCTGTGATATTTTTGTTTGTCTTTTTTTTTTCATCGCGGCAGTCTGAAATTATCGGTCGTGTTGCGTAGATTGTATTCTTCATCAATTCGTTTTAATTTTCGAAAAAAGTGTTGTGAGTTAATAATAATTTTAATTCGGATATTTTCCTTGCGAAAATTATAAGGCCTTGAAAATCGGTAAATTTTTCATTTTGTGAAAAGTAAACAAGTTAGGTTAGTAAGAAATCGAGGCGGCGTTCCTGTCTATTGGATTAATGGGATGAATATCTTATTGGATTGCAGTTTGAAGAGGAAAAAAAACTTTGCAAAGGTTTCTTAGATTTTAATTATTTATAAATTTAATAACGAATCTTTGAGGTTAACACTTTGGCACGCAATATATGTAATTGAAAAGGAGCTCCCGAAGGCTGATACGTTTTTATTATAAAAATCTGTAATATTGCTATATAGATTATTCAAGAATTAATAATTTTTTTTTTAAATAATTTTTTAATGTTTTTAAATTTTTAATTTATGGTAACACATTAGTTCATGGTGCCTCTGTCAGAACTGCAGTCTTGACTCACATGGGCTTCTATGTCCAAATTCCTTTCAACTACTAACCTAACCTTACTTCGCTAAAAGGTAATTGCTCATTTTCCTCATTTTGAAAAATTTTTGAGTTTTCAAGCTGATTGTGATATGAATTCTAGCGTTCATTGTTAATGTACACATCTGATATTTCATGATAATTAGAAAGGGGTACTTGCACCCAAGATTCATCATCTTAGATGGTTTAGCCTAACTGTTCAGAATGAATAAAAATATTCATGAACAATAGTTTAGAAGTAAAAAAAATAGAAGAGCATGCTGCATCTAGTGTATGAACATAGGAAGAAGCAAACGAAATGTCTTAAGGAAATGGATGAAAATGGAAATGTGTTTTGCTTATTACATTAGAGATTAAAATGTGCAGATATTTTTTGATATTTTTGAATTGTTGAACCTCATAACACATTCCAAAATCCTTAAACCTCCAAGCAGAAGACAAGAATGATTCCAGACATTCCATTCAGTTTAATAAAAATTTCAGGTATTTCATCAGCGCAACGACTCAAACTGTTCAAACCAATTCTTCCAGCCCTGGTGAGATTTAGCACAGCTTTTCCTCCGCTCTGCGAAGAAATCGTCCAGCTTCTCCTTCAATTAGCTAGAATATGTGAATCCCAAGCATCGCTTTCATCACATATGGACCTCTATTTAAGCAGAAGTAGCGAAAACATTGCTCAGGAAAGCGAGGAATTGAGAGACTTAACTCATAGCACTTACCTTAAAATTTTAGATAATTCAATTTTAAATAAGGAAATTTATAATTAAGTTCACTTCCCTTTTATAACTTATATATATTTGCATTCAGTATTTATATTACAGATTAAAATAAAATATAACATATATGTAAACTACACCATACATATGTACAATATTCCATGTAAGAAGTATATACAGCTTATGGGCTGTTGGGCTTTTGCCCTTTCAACCCATTTTGGAGATACAACGGACTTATATCCGTTTTACTAGTATACTAGAGATCTGATTTTCTTTTAAATATTCTTTCTTGTCTACATACGAGACTATCACTTTGTTCCCAGAAAAGTAAGCGCGCGCAGTTGGCTAATCAAAATATACACTAAAATAATAAATGATATGATATAAAGCAGAGAGAGAGAGAGTAGGATACATGTTAAATGAAAGAATAGATAAATTAAATAATAAATATGTGCGGAATATGTGTATTATGAGCTGCATGTTTTTAAATTTGTAGCAATCGTAAAATACAGATGAACGATAATCTCACTTTTATTTTTTTAAGCAGTAAGGTACAAAAAAACCTCTTAAGCACGGGAAAGGCAAGGGTGAATGATTTTTAGCTACAACTTCATATTATTCTGTTCATCTGTTTAAAACGTAACTCATTGTTTTTTGACTAGAAGATAACTAAACAGAAACACACGCAGCTCTTCATGTTGACACTACGCGCGCATCAAACAACAGTCAATAATATATTTTTATGTACAATTTCACCCGTCAACTTTGAATGTAGTTAGCTGGGTCTTGAAGGTGTGCTAACCACGACCAGTGGTTTTACCACATATTGGGTATTAACTAATGGTACCACTTTTCCACCCAGCGGTTGTGGCGTTGCAATGAAATGGGCGACTGGTTGACTTGAAACCAATTGTGTTATATCTGTGATGCCTTTTGGTACGATAACTTTCTGCAACACCAGTCCTTGATTCATTGGGTATCCAATTGGTAATACGGATAATGCTGCGGTTTGTACTTGTGTGGTTTGTGGGAGAACGCCCTAAAAAAATTTTTTTTTGTAGAGAATATTGATAAATCAAGAACCAAATTACCTCTTTGAGCCCATTTGTCGTATTTGTAGTAACAATGGGCAAACTTTTTGTAATACTTTTGGTTATCTTCAGTTCGTTTGTGGGTGCGGATGATTCATTACATTTTATCACACCATTCATCTTTATTTCATCCGTTTCCTCTTTAATTACTACATCCTCTTGAATAATTGGTAATTGTACTTGAATAGTATTGACTTGAGCATTATCTACACTTAATTCAGGAAGAAGTGCCGAGAAGTCGGTATCGCATTTCAACGAGACATCCTTCTAGAAAACATAATAATCAGCAAATTTTTACTTTAAGATGGAATATAATCACGGAGGCACCTTCAAACTTGTTAGTTGCTGTTGATAAGCAATTTTTTCCCTCGCCAAACGTTCCATTTCATGTTCCAATTCAATTTCTTTCTTCTTCAAAGTTTGAATACATTTAATAGCTGAATGAAGAATATTTAGATTACTTGTTTTTTTTTCATCACGTGTCGGCGAGAGTTGGCGTTTGAGTTGGTCAAAACATTCCTGAAATTTTCAAATTAAATCTCGATTTTTTTTAAAGAATTCAATTTAAAACCTTCAGATGGGCCCTTCTGTGTTTTTCTAATTTGTTGTGTACTTCTCTGGTACCAGCTCGAAATACCATTGGCGGTTGTTTGCGCTTAACTTCACCTCCTTCATCAATTACAAGTTGATTAATAATGTCAAAACTGTTTCTGATTGTACGGTGAGGTGTCGACGTGATTTGTTGTTGGGTGTGCTGCTGTGAGGGCAGTTGAGTTATTGTTGTAGGGAGAGCATTCGATGTGAGTACCGATTCTAAAATTTAAAAAATAAAATAAAATTTAGGCGTTCAAGGAGTCAAATTCATAATTTGGGTGGCCCAGCTCAAAGTCTCAATAACTAAAACTAAAAAAAAATTGGTGATCTCAATGTTGCCAACCAATTTAATATTTTATTATTGTACTAAGGAATTGGGCCACAATGTACATTAAACCAAACTTCAAAGATTTAATTAAATTGGGGGGATATCATGCTTTTTTGAAAATCCAGATTTGGAAAATGTGCAAATTAGAACAAATAAGTAAATTGATCAAAATCATCACCCCTCCCCCTTCCAAATTATAGTTTTCTTCAATCAATACGAATCTCCATATATTTTATAAGGTGCTGCAGGAAATATGGAACAAATTCTGCATTAGTATATCAAGAGATATGGAGCGACAAAATGTGAGGGTGTTGATAAGTATGAGCTAAATGAAATTGGGATGGTTGAAAGTAAGTGGAGCGGTAATTACCTTGTTTTATATGGATAGGAGCAGCTACTGTCACTGATGGCAAAGAGACTTGATTGAAAGAGAAGCCTCCATTTGTGGGTGAAGCTTGTTTCTGTTTTTGTTCTTGCATCTCTACATATTGAGCTGCTTGAATTAGTGCTTCCAGTCCATCCATTTCTGATACCTAAAAAAATTTGAAAAAATTCATGATGCGACAAATTTTTGACAAAGTCCTTGTTCAAGGACATTTAAAGATTTTCAATTTTCATTCATTTTAAAAAAATACCCAAGAACTCACTTTTTCATTTTTAAACGGTGGGGAAACGTATATTAAAATCAACCTCTTTATTAAGTCGTGGCTTACTATGATTTTCGTTGGATTTGTTTGGCAAAAAAATTAAAATCATGGCCTTCACTATTACAATTTTAGTTTTTTACGTTATCGTCTGTAGTTGGCCCATATATCGACCATTTCTACCCTTATAAAAGGTTAACTACGTCTTTTAACAAAACGTGGATGGGAATATCATTTTCAAGAATGAAAATTTATAATTTCATGTATGAAAATTGTCCTAAATAAACAGATTGCATATTACTTTTCTATATATCTGTTTACTGAGAGATTTGTGTTTAACACATGAAACATAGAGGTGAATTAATGCCATCTGCAATGAGTTGAAGGGCTACAAGTCTCAATATTTTAACTTATGGCTGGTTTACAGGTTGCAAGTTATATTGCAGTCATATTACGGTAACGGCTGGTGAAGTTGAACATTTCAACATTTGCTCCTAACCAATTGCTATGAGTGAGTGGCTGGTAAACCAGCGTAATGTAACCGCTGCTTTATTGAGATACTACTAGCAATGTCAACAGTGGCCTTGGGAGGGATGGGCAAGTAACTAGCATGCAATTTGAAGTTGTTTTCTGACTAAAGATAGTAGTTGGTAGATTCTATACAGTATACCCTATTCACGGAAAAAATGGTGGGGAAAAGTTACCAGCTTGCCTGAAAATTAAATAT
>JAODAH020049340.1:0-10038 GCA_027574865.2 Coproporus ventriculus | reverse complement strand
CTAATGTTAACCACTGTACTGTTGTATCTCATCTGGAGCAGGCGCCCTGTTCCCCTTGCCCTTCGTTCTATCTCTTGTTATGTACCGTATATATTATACTTTATGGCGTAATTCGAAAAATTTATGTCTAATAGTTGGGCTGTAAATTTTGGTGTGAGTAAAATTGAATGTCTACATATCACATACATAAAGCGCGCGCAAGAAACTTTGCAAGAAGAAGAAGAAAAATAAGAGAAAAAAAAACAGTAAAATCGATAAATTTTCTTTTGCTCGCGCTCCCTCTTCTTGATTTTTTTTTTGTTTCGCATTGAATTTTTCCTCTACTTTATTGAATTGAGATGTTCCGAATTTATTGTATCCACTCCGATACACAAGATGAAAGATATATAAAGGGGACGTGCCTTATTTATCAATTTTCTGGCCACTAATTTATTTCAATTCGTTCTTGGATTCGGACACTTGCAATGTACACCACATTTTATCGTCGAAACGAAAACACTTGAAACAATTTTAACAGAACAAACATACAAGTAAATTTGATAAATTATTTAGCTTACCTCTCAAGTTTTACTGCTTATTTTTTTTTTACTTTTTATGGTTTAATTTAGTTTTAAATTGACAAAATTGTAAACATATTCTGACGTAAAAGAGCGATGAGGATATTAAGGAATGCAGTTTTTTTACACATTCGATAAATATTTTTGGATTAACATTTATTCAGATGCTCCTTAGCTGTTATAGGTACACCCCACAGACATCTAAAACTAAATTGTTCTAGCAAAAATAATATAAAAATGAAATTGAAAATCGAATTGGTTTAAATTTAATTTTCAACTTACCTATCCCCCAATAACTATATTTTCTATTTCTTCACATGGACTCAATTATGAAAATGGTTATTTATCGAAAAGGTTCATTTCGGAACTCGATAGTTCTCCTCGAGGATCGTATATACTCAGAGTTGTTATCTCCCTGTGTGGGAATGGGAGACGATAGTCTGGATCTGAACTTAAGCCCTTCACAAGTGAACCGATAGATTGTCATTGCATTCTAAGCCCTGCAATCTCCGCGACTCCTTTTTTACGCGCCAATCCTTACCCCCTCGAAGGATTTTCGAATGTTCACCACTAAAACTTCACATTACTGCCGGATTTCCGTAACGACAACACAAAATTAAATAAGAATCAACATTTACAATATTTCTTTCGGGATACATCTTATAGTACCAATCAATTTTATTATTTTAAAAACAAATTCCATTGTCTAATATTAAACGAACGAAGTTGATAGGGCGATTACGATGTATTCTATTGATTTTGAGTCAAAGAATTCATAAGTGTATATATATTTTTATTATTTAAGACTTCTGATTAAACTAAATTAGAAGGGTACGTCTATCAAACTTTCTTGTTTAATAACTCTTACAAGTTAGAAAAGTGATATTAATTCGTGGGTAATGTGTATGTGGCTTAGAGCGAGCTGAAAAGCCAACCGCAGATAGTTCTGTTCACACGCTCGGGGATTAACTTAATTACCTTAATGTGTATTAATTTAGTCAGTTGTTTTGATAACTTGGATTGTTCGTAGTTAAAGGGTGGGCAGGCGAGTTATTATAAATGGACCCCTCATGCCATTAGTAAACGCGCACTTATCTTAACACTTTTATCCCGTAACTTTTCCAATATTTCTCACCAGGAAAAACCTTAGATCCTTACCCAGAAAGTTTAACCATTTGAAAATTACGGATCGCTAATTCTTAAAATGAACCAAATGCGAGGGAGGATTATTTTTGAAGAATGGATTGTTTGTATGGTGAATATCTTCTAGATTTTTTTTTATTGCCAACGAATTGTTTGCGTGTTTAGGGTTGAGCATAATTTCCAACACGAAATCAGATTAAAAAAGACAACCAAAGATGAATTTCTGACGTGCATATCTAAAAGTGTGTAAAAAAATTACATCCGTTCTGTGCGACTGACTTTTACAAAGCAAAAAGGAGAATTCAAGAATATATAATAGAAAATGGAAAAGGAAATTTTTTCGGTACTTTAAATATTTAAATGCTGGGCAGCACCTAATAAATAAATTAGCAATAAAAATATAAATGTGATTTTTCAAAATTAATGTACAGATTAAAATAATGTATTGTAAATAATGTAAGAAAAATTAGATGAAAATAAATGGTGAAATAAGAATATAGGAAGAACTGTGAATAATGAAAAGGTACTTCAAATTTTACCTACCCCAAAAGTGTATATCTATATCTTGTATAACATATATTAAGTATAACAGTGGGTCTATGCAAAAATCTCTATAAAAATGTCCTGAAACTTTTTCATATTTTTTGAAAGGGAAAAAAGTGCGGTAAAGTTATTTCTTGTGGGATTTGTGAGCTGGTTATGCGTTCTCTCCGATTTTCCGCATAGGATATGTACAAATCAAGGAAAAAGCTAGGTGGGTTGACTGGGATAGAGAGTTGGGCACATATCGCAGCGGTAGATCTCTAGAATTGGCCCTGAAGCGGACCCACTTGCGCTTCCTTCGCTTGGAAATTATACCCTTTATTATATATTCTCCACATTTTTATTGCCGCCCATTGATCCCCAAATTTATTAGCGCCTTCCTACTGCACACTTAGAGAGAGAGAGAGAGAGAGAGAGAAGTAAATTTCATGATTAATATAAAAGATTTTTATTTTATTTTTAATGATAAAGTGTAATTCATTATCAAAGATGGGTTTAAAGCGGTTTATGAGGGTCTTAATACAATCTAAATTTTATAGTTACAAATACAAAAATTGGGAAATTGTTTGATAAATTGAATAAAACTGCTTATTTTATACAAAAATTATGATGATATTTGTATTTAATAAACGAAACGTATGCAGAAATTGTATTATAGTAATTGCCCTGACCACCATAAACCCTACCAACAACACATTTTCCCAAAGATTTAAAATAATCAGTTTTTTATGTAAAATTAAATTCAATATCATTTTTTTCCTATTGTAATCAAAAATTTTTGTTTGGACCAGACAAATTTTAAAAGACTGAAATTATGGTACTGTTTCAGACTAATTATCGCAATATATAGACATCATACTATCACAACAGTAATATCGCACGCCTATCATTGGAGTACTTTTGTGACAGTAGTATCCCGGTATAAACAAGACTTTATTTTATTGTAATATTTATTATAAATAATAATAAAAATATTTTTTTTTAAGTTAGCTTATTTCTTTCTAATATTATTGAACTGATTTGAACATTTGAGGGTGTCCAATGTGTGAACTACAGGGACATAAACTGTAATAAATGCCACTATATAATACAATTAATTGCATAAGCAGCACATGCAATGCCATTAATTACCTGAGATTGTGGTGGTGACTGTGGGACCCACATAGGGAGCCGGCGACACGTCATCGGATAGCGACTTAACACCGCGTAATTGGCGTTTGCATGTATGTGTACACATTACGATTATGATTCGATTTCATTGCTGCTGTTGTGCCATTGTCAATTGAACAAATTAATATGCGCCATTAGAACAACAACTACATGAACAAAGGGAACATGCACCATAACCAATCGAACTCACTTCAGTTCAATTAGATTTAGGCGACACTATAAACTTAATTTAATCACTTTTAACTTATAAATTAATAAGATTAAAACTATGAAGAATTATAATTAAATTTGCTACAGAAATAAAATGAAAATACTAATTTATTGAGTTGAAATTTTAGAATATTTCATTGCATATTCAAAATAACATTTTAGTTTACTCAAATATGTTATATCATCTAAGACATATGATTTTTATTTTATTTTAAAAGGTTAAAAAGGTGAAGAGGGTGATGATGTCATGACATATTTTTGTGCAAAACTTCATATATTTTACTATTTTGCATTGAAATTTCTAGTCAATCAATCATAATCGAAAATTGTTAACAAATCAATATTTTAATCTGCTTTATTAGATAAAACAAATTTTGAATAATGTTAAGTTTACCTAGAATAAATTACTTATTAATAAAAATGTGAACAAAAGTACATATAATGCAGTACATATCAAAAATCTTTCAGACTACATAAATAGATCTTTCGCATTGAGATGAATGAATTTTACACAGAACAGATACACAAAGCTCACATCAGTTCATTCAGTTTCTACTGTTTAATATTTGACATTTTTTGTCTTCAATGCTTTAAACATTTTTAGTTCTTCTTTTTTAATACATGCCAGTCTCGCATTATTATTAGCTTTGTAAGTTGTTAGCATTATTGCGAATATTTTATTTTTTATTGTTTATTTGAATATCCAACATCCGGCAGGATGCAGGAAATTTTTTGTTATATCATCAGTTATTAATATAAGTTATATTATTCAACATTTCCAAGTAAATTGTATCTCATCTGAATTATAAAATTTAATAAAAAGTTCTTGGAATTAGCATTTTTAAAGAACTTTGAATGGTACACATTACCGACCGTTCCGTTAACTCTTTACAATCAAAGCCATCTGATCAATCCCTGGGCCTCTTCGGCTTAGCCTTATCTGATCCATTTCCGGAGACCCAATTCAATGAAATTGGGAGAGCTCCATTCCGCACCATTGTGTATGTACCGATGGGCTTACACAGTTTCAGAGTCCTTCACTCGAATGGCGACGAGCACAGGATAACATGACTCGATTCTAAGTTTCAAAGCTCTCGCAAACATAAATCCTACAATCGACGAAAGCAAACAAACCCACCCGTTCAAATAATTAATTTAAATAATCACTTAAAGTTTAACTGTAATTGTTTTAATTAGAGGTATAAGAAATTTAAATGGCTTCGTCCCTTTTAGAACAATTAATAGTTTTTAGACACATTTTGCTCAATTATAATCATTCATAATTTGTTAAGGGGATAGGCTAAAGCTCAATGTATTAGATGAATGTTTTGTACATCAAAAGCAGAATAAGGGAGGAAGTGCGAGCGAGCGCACTTCCAACAGGGGCGGAATTAAAATCTAATTACGTAAACGACAGGCCACCCCTAATTAACAAAACACACACTCTCACACATTAGATTAAAGGAGGATTAGGGTAATTATCCTATAAAGAGACATTCGCGGGGGCCCTTTGTGTTATCGCGAAGTTAAACCGCGCCAGGCTCAACTGTCATCGCAGCATCATCCTATTCAATATTCAAGTCAATCCACTATACAAACAATATTTTTTCGCATAATATACATTAATATTCTGGTCGTATGAATCACTTCACCTGGATACTAAGCTATAAACGAAATTGCAACCAATAAATTATACGTTGGTAAACAACCTCTCAGCGAGATTTATAAATAAGCAAAACCAATGTCATCTGTTTGTGTTTCTGTCATAAATGAATTTATGATCAGCGATAACCAAAAAGATAAACGGGGCAATCGCAATTAAATTTGATCCCCAGAAAAACTTTCGTTTAAAAAATGAACGCGTGTGAGGGAGATAAAGATGCGTATTTGAAGGATAAGAGAGACCCGACGCCAGTCTTTAACTATTTAACAGATGAGCTCTAAAGAAAACGGTAATTTGGTTTCGGGGACAGATTGACCTCTTCATCAAGGGTCCAACTTTTCAAAAAGGGGATGTAAGAAAACCTTTTTAAAGACAAACTTAATTTCGGGATCTCGTGGGGATGCTAAAATTTTTAAAGGGAAAGGACATGAAACTGAAATGAGGAGGGTAACGATGTAAAGTTCCAATTCAGCAAAAAAGTTTAGGAATTTGATTTTTTCATCTTGTTATTGCATTAAACCTTTTCAAATGTTTTTTATCAATTAATTATAAAACACTTATAAAAATAAAAAATTAAATATGTACTTTATAGTTAACAAAATATTTTAAGAATTTATAAATGCTGAATCTGTATAAATCTGTTTCTCAAGGAAGTATTGTGGTGTAAACATCCGATTCAGGGCTTAAACAATATAGTAATTATCACAAACTGGAAAAATTTACATAACTGATGAAATCGTGTTATCTCCTAATTAAACCGGAAGATTTGTAGCCGTTCCAAGAAAAAGATCTTAACAAAAGTAACAAGGTAAAGACTATCTGTGTAGTTTCATGCCGCCACTCCACTTTCAACCCACCTAGTTATCTCATAAGTATATCCCTTCAGAAATCCTCTGAAACTTTTTGAGTCCGTCTTAAAGACACTTGGAAAAGTCTGGGGCTCTTGTAAAACAGTTTTTAAATTGTTGTTCTAATCCTGCAGAGTTTGTGGTTGGTGTGTGATAACCGCCCCACGGATATAAAGTTATAGGTGAGCCCTCAGGATTAATGCGTTATTTATACACGAGAATAAAAAAATCTCTACGCCGCCTTTCCACCCCCTTAGAAGTTTTGATAGGTGGGACAAAACTAATCGAGATCAAGGATTTATTTGGGCGGATTGAATGGCGCGCTTTCCTCGCGTATTCATTCCAGGTTACAATGAAATGAAAAATAGCGTTCGCGCGCGCGCTCCCTCTTCGGTTTTCCCTTGGGAGGAAAGGCGATTAACCAATCGTTTAGTTGATGTATTTTCTTAATCTTCGTTATATACTTTTGGAAGGTTTTGTGCTACACATTTAGTCTTTATTTATCTTTGTATTGATATATCACTTATAATCAATCAATAAATAATTGGGGTAAAATTTAATAAAAAGCTATAAAATTCGAAGTACATTGTTAGGAAAGAATTTTATATTCTATAAATTTAATAGATTTTCTCTTACGTTATATTAAAAATTCAATAATTAATTTAACGAAATTTTTATGATTATGAAATATTAGATCTTTGTAATTATATAATACAATAATATCAACAAAGAAAAAACTCATTTTGTTTATTGTACAACAAGCAAATAAATTTGACCTCTGCTTTGATCTGTTTTTCCTAGTCACAATATTTTTTGCATGAGTGTTTGTCGGGCGTAACTGATACACCAGCCCGAGCAGATTTCTAATGGAATGATTAATTAATTAACTTTGTGCGACACGAACAGCTGAAGATGAAAGCGCAAACCGAGGGGTGGTCGGGGTTTTGGTTTTACCCTGTTTTCCCTCGTTTCGTACTGAAATTTGTATTTACCATTGTAGCGCGAATGGGAGTATGATGGGATACAACACATAACGAAGCCGCTTCACACATACATACCGCCACACCCCGATCACATATATTTTGCTCGCCCATCAACGTTTTTGTTTAACTTTGTCGCCGTTTAATTATAACTTTCCGACCTAATGTAAATACCTTTCGGAATTTACTTAAGCTATAAATAATTGGATTCGCAATTCGACTCTCACACAACACACACAGAAAGTTTACGGTATGTCATGAACTAGATAAAGATTACCCTCCTTTCATAAAAGCGTTATTTATTTGTTTACATTTACTATTAGAAATTTTCAATTTCCTGTTTTGAACTGCTAGATTATTATTATTTTTTAAATAAGCACCAACTTTAAGTTACTGAACGATTTTTTTAAATTTTCTTCTATGTGTAATTTAACTTCGTTTAAAATTTTAGGCATTTTTTTGAGACTTTTTTATTGCCCCATTTACTCTCTAAAATTTCTTCAAGTTTTGTTAAGTTTTAATTTGTTTAAAAAGAATACAACCCTTATATTCTTTGTTTAATTTTGGTTTCTAGCAAATATTTTAATTTGAAATTTCTTTGTTGTCCAAAAATACATTCGCATTATTGATCAAGGGATCTCAATAAATATTGTCAGTAATGCGTTTATTATGATATTAAATGTATCAATAAGAAATGTTTATATTTTCCTCCTAATATATCCCAGAAGTAATGGTTTTGGAGTAGAATGGTGCTTTTGTCATCTTGTAATCTGGGTAAGTGGCGAATGGTTTGGAACGTTAGCCACTAAGACTATGTCTCCAGCCGCCTATAGAAACGAAATGGATATTGCCCCGTATATATTAAACGCCTTAAAGGGATTGAAGGGAATGCAAGTAACACGAAAAAAAAACTTGCCTCTTTAAGGAATTCCGCTTGCTCGCGCCCTCATTTTATAAATTGCAAAAAGTTTTATTCGTTTTGTTATTGCAGGGGTGGGAGGCTATTTTTTAGTTGATGGTTGCGCTTTGGATTTTTTTTTTACAACCCACCACCTTTAATCACGATCTAGGGATAGATTAAAATTAGAACTCTAGTAAGGAAGTAAAATGTATAAATTAAGAATTATTTAATATTTAAAAAGAGGAGTAAAAAATTGGAATGAAGATGCGTTATCAAAAGAGTATTCGCGAGATGAACACATGAAATTTAATAGTCAGAGATAAAAAGGGAATGCGCGTTTCGCCACTGAAAAATCCTTTTGTGCAGCAACAGGAAATAATTTCTGTTACAGGATCGTTACACATCGAATAATCAACGGTTTTTCATGAAAAAGCTAACAACTCAACTATTATAATGGAAACACCAAGAAGATATTTCCATAATACCAATATATTTTTTTTATGGAGCAATTTGTTTTCATGTAATTAATTTCGACCGTATATTTCAATTTTACTCTAATTTAACAAACTTAGCTTTTCTTTTTTTTTGTTTTTTTATGAAATCATTAAATTACACAATTTTCAAATATTCAAATTTTACATTTTTCGGTTAACTTAAATAAAATTAAAAATATAAATGAATCATTTTAACAAACAATAAATAATATAGAAGGAATTTAATTAAAACTCCCCTATAAATTAGATAAAATAAATTACAATTTTTGTATCGTCTATATTTAATTTCAAGACATTAAATTTATTTGAGTAGGAAGCAGAATTATTCGAAAATTCATGTACCTATTGGATTTTAAAGGGTTTTGCCCGACCTCCTTCCATTCAACATAAACCATTTTTATTTTTGTTTGAAATATCCTCATCTCACTACATAAAGTCTCCTTTTAGTGAACCATTTCACAAATGAAAACACCCAATATACCATCTTTATAACTCCTGCAGTTGAAAGATGGAAAGATAATAGTAGATGGGCTATAGTGGTTTATGATGCGCTATGCCACCGGCAAACACTGCGTCCCCAATATTTATTATCTTATATTTAGTGAGCGCGCCCGCGTGCCTACAGTAGAAATATTATCTTACATACCGCAAAAGAAAAAAAAAGGAAAGCAAATAAGAGGATTAAATCTTGTAAGTTATTCCACCAGGGATTTAATTCTTTTTATTTATCCGACAATATTTGTAACTGATGTTTATTTTGGGAGTTACCATCATTAATTTAGGGATTTGCGTGCAGCGTCCAGATTGGCGTGCTAAGATAATATAAGAAGCTATTTAGAATATAAAGAAAGTGGGGAATAAGTGTTAAAGAGAGCCCTTAAACTGTTGGTGGTGGTTGGTTTGGAAATAAAGCTCAAATTTATACGTGGAGCCCCCCGATACCCAATAACCACACAATCCGCACATTATGGGCGAAGACAGGTGCAAGAACCGTACCGTTAATGCTATTTTATGTAACACATACGAGTAAAGGGTCTGCAAACTAACAATAACACCCTCCGATGGACCAACCCACAAGTAACAACAACCGGAGAAAATTACAGGTGGTGAATGCCCCAGGTTCAAATGAAATGTTTCAGCTTAATATATTCGGGCAATTATCATATTACTGCTTGGAAATTCTGTTCCCAAGTTGTTTTTGTTCGTATTTTATAAACATCAAGGATAGCAACATATCAAAATGTCGTTAAGACTAATTAATATAAAATTCAGCAAAGTGATTGTTTTCCGATTTCTTTTTCTAAATCACATACAATTGAATTTATTATTGTTAGAAATTGTTTCTCGCTTTTTATTTTGGAATTTTCTTGGATAATAATGTTTCGTTATGAAAAATTAAGCTTTTTCGAACTCTTACCATCATGATTTTTTAAAGTTTAAGTTATAATGTACAAATGATAAAATTTGTTAAAACATATTGATCAAAAAGAAAATTTCTTAGGTATTGTAATTTCATAAACAGTTAAGCC
>JAODAH020049270.1:0-21791 GCA_027574865.2 Coproporus ventriculus | reverse complement strand
TAGTGAAACTGGCAAAAATAATCGAAAAAAAGAAAAACAAAAACAAAATAAGTGCTTTCCAGCCTCGACTTCTGCACATTCTAGAGTTCACTAGGATATTTATGTTTTGTTCCGAATGGTAAATTTCATAGCCAGAACTTGTTTACCAAAAATTTGTTGCATGAACCTTCTGCATGCACAACTCGCACGGTTTTAGCTCAATTTGAGAGCTCAAAGCTTTCGATTACAAGAGCTTCAAGGCCCAGAATTTCAACCTCAGAGATAGGAAAGCAGCTTATTTAAGCTCGTTCACATAGAATACAGGTGACGATCGCGTCTTACAATATTTGCCCGCAGCGGGTGGACATAATATTGTGATCTATACAATAAATTGGCCTATGTGCAACATCGGATAATTGCAAAACTACCATGTGAAGATATGCATCAGCCCAGTAACAGATCGCAACCCACGTTCTATGTGCAAGATCCTTTAATCTATAATGCAATCATGTAAATTTTCTTACCTGCGTTGCCTTAAATTGCTTTGCTTGCGCGCATCTTCCAACACCATGCTTAAAATTCCTAAAAGGCACACATTCCTTATGTTTCATCACATTATTTAGATATTTTATTGCTCTGTCGGTAGTTAAACCTCGAATCGCATTTGCAGTTTCTACAGTATTTTTGAAATGGACATTCAAATTAGAGCCGGATGCTCTCGCAAACACCTTTCCAGGATCGGTGCACTTAAATGCGTATTTTCTTCCTTTTGCCATCTTCAAAAATCGATTTAATATTCAGTATCAATAAAGACAAAATTTTCTTGAAATTATTTAATTGATAACATGACAACGAAACACAATTGCCAATTTTAGAAATTACAGCTTACTAGGATTCTTTTTTGAAATGTACGAAATGAAAATATCTTTAAATTAAAATTTTAAAATTCTCCAATTTTGCTATAGAAGCCTTTTTATCATTATTTGTATGTGTTTCTTGAGCAAATGAAGCTGCATGTTGCGCAATATATATATTTTATAAATCGAAAAATTTTAAATTTCAAAAATCAAAACAATAATTGTACAGATTTTAAGGCTATTTAATTGATTACATTTGGAAATCTCTTGGAACTTTGATCATCACAGAAGGGTAAAGAATATTGGACCGTTGTGTGAAATAGTCGATTGAAGAAGGTCCAGCGACTGAGGGGAAAACGCGCTAGCGATGAAAAGGGTCCCGCGCAAGAAATGAAAAGCGCCCTCACCCAGCATTGAGGAGCAAAAAAATATAAAAATTATCATCAATTTTCTTGATAAGATTTTATCGGAGTTAACTGCGCTATCCTGCTATTATTTTAACAGCGGAAGATTTTATAGAACCTTTATCTTATAGCACATATTATCTTTGAGCGATTTGTGGAATTATACAAACTAAGACATTTATAGCTGCGCAATTTTTATCATAAAATATTTAGACATTTCTTGATTTAATATTTGTCAATTCATATATTATCATGTTGGACATATGCTTACTTTTGTCATTTAATGTTTTGATGTTTTTTATATTTTTTGACATTTTAAAATTTTTCCTTATTTCGAAAATGAAATTTATTCACAACACAAAATTTTTTGTTTTCCAACATTTTTAATTGTTTTAACAGTTTTTGACTTGGTAAACAAAAAAAAATAATGTCAAATTTTCAATTAACAGTTTTTTGATATTTGATTATTTTTTTTATTTTCATTGTTTAATTATTGGAGCTGTTACGTAATAACATTTAAAACACGGTGTGTTTTAAAACGCGTTTTTCGCACGCTTACTAATTCTTTAATCCAAGATTATAACGCAGATATAATAAAAATAAATTTATAATGAATATAAATAAATCAGAAAAAATAAAGTTTTGCATTATTAATTGATTTATTACATTTACATGTTAATTATTTGCAATAAAAAACATAATTCCGATTCCGTTTACTAACAACACTTAACCACAAACTAATTAATATGCATTCTTACATAATCCTTTCCTATAAAAACTTGAAAAGGAAGATATTCATTTCATAGATCATCAAAATGCGATGTGTTTTGGTGCTCTTTGGTTTAATAGTGGCAGTAACAGCTCAACAAAATAAACCTCCTAGAGTTGGTGTAGTTTATCTCATTGATCTTATCGGAAAACGTACCAATGAAGGAAGCTCCAATGATGTAATTATGGATAGTGATAGACATCTTGAAAAACCTACAGGACTCTTATTTTTCCAACCTATTCCAGATGAAGAGGCGACACAAGATGGAGTATACTTTAGACCAGCTGATGGAAAACCATTACCAGATCCCGAGGTAACATTAAAAAAATTATATTTTAAAAATTAAGAACATAATTTTCTTGTAAAATTACAAATGACTTACAGAATATTTTATAAGTTTAATGGTGTCAATTAAAAATATTTTTGCTTCTGGGCATATACAGAGTATAAAATTGAGAAAAACATATCCAATAATAGTCTCCGAGTGAAAATTGGGCTGATATATTTAAATTTACCAAAATACTTAGTGACATGAATATCGTAATACAAAGAAGTGATTGTTTGAAATAGTTTTGGCAAAAACGTTTGAGCATACAATGACAATAATAGATTAAATTTAAAAAAAGAAGATTAGCACTATTAGTTTCACACTTCATCATTCTTCGAGGCATTGACTCCAGCAGATGATCGATGTCCTACACAACCTGCAATTCATGCCGCAGAGAGTTTATAGTGCCTGCGGAGTATTCCCATTTAGGTGGTGATGATCAAAGATTGACATGAGCATCCTCGAAATGGCTGGGGCCTAGAAAAAATGTCGTTATCTGGAGACGGATATTACCCTGCTAGAAAAGTAGCTCTTCGAGCAGCTGAAGATATAGAAGAATATGGGGTTCCACTACCTCGTTAACGTAACTCTGGACGTTTATTTTCATATCGCAACCTACATCTCTCCAAACGTTGCTGTCGGATGTTGAGCAAAGATGTTGAGCCGTATATGGTGATAAGACTTGACCGATAGGATTGCAAACCGAATTTTATAATTGTTTTAGCATAACAGTTCTATCTTCCTGCCGTTTTACTTTTAATCTTTAGTTTATTAAGACCCGGAGCAATCTAAATGTTCAATAGAATAAATTTCTTTTTAGGTTTTAAGGAGAAGAGGCGAATATGAAGGAATCGAGAATGTAAGAGAAAAACGGTCACCTGGCGGTTATGGTGGATATGGTGGAGGAGGTTATGGTGGTGGTGGAGGAGGCGGAGGAGGTGCGGGTGGTTCTGAAGAAGATGGATATGGTGGAAAAGGAGGCGGATTCGGCGGATTAGGTGGAGATGGCGGCTTTGGCGGAGGAGGAAACGGTGGTGGAGGTCATGGAGGGAGTGGAGGTCACGGAGGTGGCGGGGGTCACGGAGGTGGTGGAGGTGGCGGTTCAGGACAAAATGAAGATCATGGAAATGGTGGATTTGGAGGTGGCAATGAAGGTCTAGGAGGAGGTGGACACAAAGGAGGTGGTCACGGAAGTAGTGGATTTGGAGGTGGTGATGGTGGTCATGGAGGTGGTGGATTTGGAGGTGGTGGTGGTGGTGGCCACGGAGGCGGTGGATTTGGAGGTGGTGAAGGAGGACATGGAGATGGTGGATTTGGAAGTGGCGGTTTAGGAGGTGGTGGAGGTGGACATGGAGATGGTGGATTTGGAAGTGGCGGTTTAGGAGGTGGTGGAGGTGGACATGGAGATGGTGGGTTTGGAAGTGGCGGTTTAGGAGGTGGTGGAGGTGGACATGGAGATGGTGGATTTGGAAGTGGCGGTGTAGGAGGTGGTAATGGTAATGGAGGTGGTGGATTTGGAGGTGGAGGTCATGGAGGTGGAGGTCATGGGGGAGGGGGTGGCAACGGAGGTCACGGGGGTGGTAAACATGGGGGTTTCGGAGGTAAAGGTGGTCACCCAGGAGGCGGTGGCAGTGGATTTGGCAAAGGAGGTTATGCACATGCATCTAGTTCAGCGGCAGCAACAGCTGGAGGTGGCGGTTACCAGTAAGTTATACCAAATATATAAAAACACTTTTAACAAAGTTTTATTTTTCAGCGGCCGTTAAACATCAAACAAATTAACTAATCTTGTAAATATTAATTAGCAAAATAAATTAAACTTTTTCTTTTGCAAACAAAATTATTTCCGCATAACAACCATGTGTCATATACCGGTTGATAGCTCCATGAGGCCTATAAGTTGTTCTATCTCTAGATGAAGCCTGATTCACTTGAATCGATACGACAATTAATTGATCAATTTCCATTTCAGAGAATTCTGCATTGCTTAAGGCGATTATTAACAAATCCAAAAGGAATTTACAAGATTTCGTCCAACTTCCCTAAAATAAAATACTGATTAATAATTTTAAGTTAAAAATAAATATCTTCTTTGTGTTTATCAAAGATTTGCTATTTTCTACAAAAAATAATAAAAGTAAGCAAAAAGTATTTTCCAAAAATTAAAAAAGAACAATTTTAAAAAGTTGCTCTGGTTTAGTGAAGCTTTTAAATCTCTTCACCATAGAATGCAGGTTACGAAAAGGTTTTACAAATGCTTAGGAAAATTCTTTAATCTATAGTGGAATAATGAAAACATTCTTACCTGCCTTACATTAGATTGATTTGCTTGTGCACATCTTCCAAAATCATCCCTAAACATCCTAGAAGGAACGTATTGCTTACGTTTCATCACATCATTTAAATATTTTACTGCTCTACCAGCAGTTAATCCCCGAATCGCATTGGCAGCATCCACAGTATTTTTGTAAGGAACTTTCATATTTACACCACAAGCTTTCGCAAATAACTTTCCAGAATCATCACACTTAAATGCGTATGTTCTTCTCATTGACATCTAGGAAAATTAACTTCAATATCAAAAACAATTTTCTTAGAATTATTTCATTGATGACATGACAACGAAATGCAATTGTCAATTTTTGCTTGCTAGGATCTTTTTGCAATAATGAAATGAAAATGATGTTCCTATATTTAAAATCCTAAATTTTAATTACTCCTATGTTTGGAAAGAAATGTTTCTCTTATCTTACATTTAATATTATTAGTATTTTAATATGACAAAGCTTTACACATTTACAACAATGAGAGTCACTTTTATAAAGTCTTCAAAATGTTCTTTTAACGTTTTGACTTTTTATTTGCTTTAAATTCCTTTTGACCATCTTTTCTTGTTAGAACTGCGATTAATTAAGTATTCTACTTAAAAAACTTCTTTATTTCGTGAAATTTCACGTTGCAAAAATATTTATTCGTATATGAACGAGTGCGCATTAAATTTTCAGATTTAGATAAAACGCACAAGTAGTATCATTGCTTCAATGCCTATTCCACCTATACTGACAACTCAACGTGAAAATCACTATAGTTCCCTTCTATGTCGATAAAAATCGCCAAATCAAACGCATCACAATTATTTATACTTTTAAAAAGATACATATTTAATTTTCGCTACAAATTCTGCATAAGAATGGCAGCAATTACATTATTTTAAAGAGAACTTTTGTTAACTAGTGTATTCTATCAGGACTCGCTAAAGCAGGTTGTGTACAGGCATTAATTTCGGAATAGCAACAGGTTATTAACAAGTTTTTTTTAAATTTACAAGAACAAATCCAGAAACTATTTCATAAACAATTTAATTTAAATAATAATATACAACAAATCAAACTTATTCTTTTGAACAAAAAATTATTTCCGCATGAATTACAGGATTAACAACTCCGTCGGCACTGCGTATTCTTCTACTTCTATTGGGAACTTGGTTAGCTTCAATTCATACGATAATTAATTGATCGGGACTGATTCCTGAATATTCTGCATTGTTTGCTGCATTTTTTATCAAATCAAGAAGGAATTTGCAAAATTTAAATGTCCGCCATCCCTAAAACAAAATATAGATAAAAAATTAAGATTTCCAAATCGATACGTCTGCTATGTTGTTAAATATTTTTCAGTTTCAATTAATTTGAAAATTTCTGTTCTAAATGTTGATAAATAGACGATGTTTTTGTTTAGCTGTTAGAAACAGCTCCAGATTTTAAAATTTGCTGCATTGAAGCGAACAAAATCCAACAATATCATTACATTTTTTGACATATTTTCTGTAACTACTCCAAAATTGTTTGGCGTATAATAATTCTTCTATAAAGGTACAAAAAATATGATTCAATGTGGTCTAAAAATATGGAATGACATGCACTAAAACGCACTGACTTGTCTTTTGCCTTACTGGTACACAAGCTGATCAGTCTTTTGTGAGTTTATCAAATACTATTCGCCTGACAAATATAACATGTCACGCAAGTCTGACACAAAACTTTATATTTAAAGTAGGGTTTGATGCAAACTTCCCATACAGAAAAAATTTGGTTTAGATTATATTTCGGCGGATAATAATAAGCCACAATTCCTAACCAGTTCTCGTCAAACCGATCAGAAATAGTTGGTTGAAACAAAACTATTTGATACACATCCCACTAAATGTTGTACGGATAAATTATCCCTGATATAATAAAAAAATAAAATAAAGCCTTACATGCTTACGTGCTCTAACAGATATAGCATTCGGACAAGAACAAACTTGACTGTGTTTTATCCATTTGAGCTTATGTTTTATCACCTTATTTAAATATTTTATTGCTTTCTCCACAGTTAAACCGCGGATAGCATTTGCAGTTTTCACAGTACTTCTTAAATAGATTCTCATTGTTGCACTAAAAGTTTTCTTCAATCGTTTTCCAGGACGACCGCATTTAAAGACACACCTCTTCCTTTTTACCATCTTGAAAAATTGCTGTTATGTTATGTAATAGAACAGACAAAAACTGATGGAAATTATTTGACAATATGATAAGGAAATGCAATTGTTAAAAAATAGAAAGTTAAAGCTTTCTTGGATTTTTTTTTCTAATATATAAAATGAAAATGATGTTATCTCCGTTACTCTTTTAACTTAAAAAAAACAAATTTTGAAATGTTTGCGCGGAAATATTTTTTATTAATTTATAAAGTCACATCATCTCTTTTTCTACACTTATTAATTAAATCTTAATAAAATATGGTATTTAGAGATTTTTCTTATCGCAATTGATGACATTAATTCTGAAGATAATAGTTAATGTTGAAAAATGGTGGCATTCTTCTCTCAATAAAATTCAATCGATTATGTATGTTTTCTAAATCTTTAGCTATTAAATTTTTGATCGCACCTAATAATCGCCATTTAAAGTATTAATTTTTCTAAAATTATCAGTAATATAAAAGGAATTGGTAGTAAAATAAGTAGAAATCGGCACAAAAATGCGATTTTACTACTGATTTCGTGTATTATTGCTTGCATAACTTGAATTAGAAAATATACTGAAGAAATGGCATTTTATTACAATAAATGTCATAATCACTTTTAGAGCCTTTTGGTTGTGTTTGGAAACGCTGAAGATTGTATTAAATCATCTCTTATTTGAGAAGAAGACATTATAACACGACTCTTACAGGAAGAATTGTACAGCTATTAAGCATAGCTGCAATCTGTATTGTCTAATATCAAGATTTTTGCTTCGAAAAATAAACTCCATACTCGTAATAAAAATTCAATTTTAGAACCTGGGTATATGAAAATTTTTAGAGTAGATTTTTGATTCCCAATTTCCGCGTTGTTTCTATGAAAAGGATAGTAAAAGTTTTGTCTGAGATGTTTGTTTCAAACTTACCAAAGAACAGAAATGTGACCAGCATACGGCAGGAGGCTTGGCGACAGCCCAGGTATGGATTTTTTTATGAAAAATTTTTGTAAGAGGAAAAAAAAGGTTATCGATAATACCATTTTCGAAATATGTTGTATAGTTAATGGAAAAAGCTAAAAAAAAGGTCATCATCACGAGTGTGAACTTTGTCTGCACGAATTTTTTTTTTTTCAACTGACATAGTTTATTAATACATCGTTGAAAAACTTGTAATTTGAACAATTTTGAACACCTTTTTTGCAATCTTGAACACACACAGATAATTTGCAAATTACCAATTAAATTTTCGAAAATTTAAATGTTTTAATTTCAATTATCTCGGTTATAAATCGGAATTTTTTACGCAATTGGTCTTAAAATGTTTTTTTTTAATCTACAATTTGAGCAATTTTGAATAGGTCATAATTTTGCAACTAAAGCCATAAAATTAAAATAAATTTTCTGCATAGGGTCGGTAACTCTGTAGGTAATAAAAGTTTAGTTTTATTTTTTTACGTTTAAAGGCGCAAAAATGTTCACAGGCAAAGTTCACGCTCGTGTTATCATCCTCAAAAATTCTAAAATTTTCATGCAATCAAAAAATAAAAGATCAGTCATATTTTCATTTCATAATTTTTCATAGGTACTGCTACAACTTTTACATTTTCCCGGGTATGGAATTCCATACGCGGTTATTTCTGCCTATGGAATCTTCCATACCTGTCAGAAGGAACTCTCCGGGCCTGGACCAACATAATTATGAAGAAAGAAAACTTAAATGTATAAGACCATTTAATGCTTACCTAGAATTTTTACGAGCAGAATCTGAAATATTACAATTAACGTGTGTAATTAAGTGCTAGTGCCGGTCTATAACTTTTAGCGACGAATGACAAATAAGCATCCACGAGGATATTTAGGCAGAGCCGACCCGAGCGGTGTGCAACGTGTGCGTCTGCCACGTCACTACGCAAATGACATAAAAGAGCCGTGTAGTTGCAAGTAATAAGGAGAGTAAACAAAAAAAGTTTTATGCCTTTGTTGGCCCACAAGAAACAATTTTGTAAATTGCGTTTTCAAAAATATGTACTTTTATTCCAGGCTTCTGTTTTATTCCAGTGTACGAAGAAAAAGAAAAAAAAGACCATCACTTTTTTATAATCAGGCCCTACAAAAAGACTTTACACTTCGTTCTGTATTTAGGTTTGTAAACTGTATTTCTTTTAATTTTCATTTAATTCATTTATATAAGAATATTAATATCTCTAATTTTTCCACATTTTAAATTATCTTCATTTTTTGTGTTTTAATTCACTTTCTTTTTTATCTGAAAAGTAAAAAATCAAAAAAATAATGCCACGCACAAATTTATTATTCAACATGTATTCAGTATAACACAAGAAATATAAATCTATATAAAAACTAATAACACAAATCACATTTTAATGTGAACTAAAAGTATAAAATACTAAAACCCCATTAGTGATGTCACTAAGAAAAATAAATAAATATTTGTATACTACAAAATAGAAATAGGTTAAAATATAAATGTGCCATATAAAAATAATACAAAATTAAAAATTTTCTCTTTTCCAAAATAAATGCAGAGAGTTTTATAAACTCAATTAAAAGTGGAATTCCTTTATAAAAACCTCCACACAAATTTGTATAAGTTTTAAAAAATAGTTTATATTTTATGATTTATATATATTAGTCTTGTAGTTGATAACTTTCAATACACGCCATGTATATTTCTGTTATGCAAAACGATTGCCAGGAAAGGAAATTATATTACTGGGCATTTGGTACAAGTTTATAGAACACCGCAAGGGAAAGTGTTTTTACAAGTTCATCTAATTTTAGCCCAAGTTACCCAATTACAGGCACGCTATTTGAACACACCCTTCATGCACAAGTAAATATCTAGACTAGAGAGACTAGTTGGGATCACACAAGTGGTAAACCTATTAAGGAAAACCCATATTCATTTTGGTAAAAAATGACTAGACAAAATCAAATTGTCTCATTAAGGCCATTGCAAGAACAATCTTCCATTTCAAACTAAGCCCCTAGAAATTTTTGAATAGAAAGATAAAGCATTATTTTCAAGTTTTTTAAAATATTTCAAAATATAACTTTTCCCAGTTTTTCAGAATCTACATAGAAAAAGATATAAAAAACTTTCATTTCAAAGATTTAACTTTTAAATTTGTATGACATAAGTGACCAAATATAAACAAATTATAAATACATTAATAAGTTTCTACTCTTCGCTATTTTTTCTAATTACTAAAAATTTTGGTCATACAAAAATAAAGTTTTATTAAATTCTATAATTTGAATAATAAAGTCTGTTTTTACAGTTGTAAGTGATAACAATGAACGAGCAGGATATTCAGTGCAAAGTTATGCAAGAATTAATTCCAAAGAAAAGCAGAGGGCTTTATTGTTTCGTAATATGAAAAACTGTTAAATAAGAGGTTGATTATGGCATGTTTAAAAAAACAAAGAATTAATATTTTTTTGAAACAAGTGGAGAAAAATATTACTACCTGACAGAATACATAAAAAATCTGCTTGAAAATATAAAAAGAACCTGAGTAAACAAACTTCATATTCAAGAACTTTCCAAAAAAGAAGAAAAAATTATAAATTGCTAATTTAACTCAAAAATTGAATTCCTAGAGGTCAATGTTAAAATGCAATACAACAAATCTACAAACAATGGCCTCATTTGCATAATATCTTTTTAAAAAGATTTCAATAAGATATATGTTGTTGCTCCTAAATATGGCATGGTATTGTTAAAGTCTTAAATTTTGAAAGAATTAAAACTGAAGGAAGTACATTTAACACTGGATTTGTTCACCGAAAAATATTTGTTTTCCTCAGTTGTTTTACAAAAATGTAATTTATTAGTTACTCTGGTAGTTGCTGCATCATCACAGGTATTTGAAGATCTTCCATATTTGGAATTACAAGGATTTTCTGAAAAAAAAATAGCAAATAAAAGATTGGAATTTTTATATTTTTAATTGTGGTCAAACGAAACTTTTCTAGAATTATTTTATTTCTGGAACACCCATTTATAAATTTCTTAAGTAAAATTAGTATTAAAGTTTACCTGAAATTCCCTATAGAGCCTTTTTTCAATCCAATTTGTCACATGAAGAAAACTAATGTTTCTTTCTCCTACGATTGGTTGGGCAGTTAACTGTATTTTAGGCGATGGTCTGAATCCAACCCAAACACGATCCGTAGG
This sequence comes from Coproporus ventriculus, assembly GCA_027574865.2. Classification (NCBI taxonomy): domain Eukaryota; kingdom Metazoa; phylum Arthropoda; class Insecta; order Coleoptera; family Staphylinidae; genus Coproporus; species Coproporus ventriculus. Next base: position 10,748 of record JAODAH020049270.1, on the reverse strand, counting down.
AGGAGAAGGTATATTCAAAACCAAACACCCTTCGATAGACTTCATTTCAACTTTTAAACCCAAATCAGTATTTGAAACACCTTCTATTGCTTTCTTTATAAATTTATTTTCTGTTGCAGCTTGAAATATTCTAGATTCTGCAATGCGATCAACCATCCTAATTAATCTTTTACTTTTTGTGGTTTGAACTGGTGGACTCGTTGCAACATCTGATACATTGGGAATGTTTGTAGGTATAGGTGCTGGCATGTCTTCATCTGAACTGCTCTCTGCAGTATCATCGACGTCTGAATGAAATATTGGAGATTTTACAACTAATTTTTTACCTAAAATTTCGAAATTACAAATTGGATGTAATGTAAATTTTTTTGTTCATGATTGTGACAATATGTCAACTATTTTGTTTTTAGCCAAGGCTAATGATATTTTCCATAATGCACAGCATACTAGTGAAAAATGAAAAAAAAATTGATAGAACCCATTCATCAGTTACTAGATGAAAGTAAAGGGGTTTCATAACTTTTATTGTCAGTACGGAATAGTAGATTTTAAAGTTTACAAAATATTGTGAAAGCACATTAAACATCTCACATTGATTAAGAATGAATTTACTTTCATTTGTAATTTTTTTGATTTATAAAAATTTTGTGTGGAGACTTTTCTGTGAATTATCCGATAACAAATTGACATGTTTAATTATTTTTTGTAATTTTTAATAACTGAGTTGCACTGTAATTTTTAATCCCAATTTCATATATTGATAGTATAAATCTCTTTCTAGTTGAAAAAATTAATTAACATGAATTTGAAGATTTTCCAGTATATTGGTGTATCATTATGTAAATTTTTATGGAAAAATAATTTATTTTGCTTTGGTGGACAAATTGGACTAAAAAATAAACAAAAATATCTTTAGTTTATTGACTAAAGATGTTTTTGCTATGGGTATTGGATAACATAAGATTTCAATAAACTTGCACCAAACTTATTAAAAGATCAAATAATAATATTTTGTTACATACCTGTGGAAGATCCTTGTGGTTGCTTTAATTTCATCAAATTTAATTTTGTTTGAAGTATGACAAGAACGTGTCCCTCGTAATGTATATCGAGGTCAAGCCATAGCCCCCATTCATTTAATAGTGGTTTTTCAGCCTTTCGAATTATTGGGGGACTGTTTCCTAATGACAATTCAGTAATTGTCAATTCTTCAATGAAATATGGTAATTTTATAGCACTTAATTTGCGTTGAATTCGTTCTTTTATTCGTGCTGTGAAAACCATATTTTTGCCTAAATCGAAAAATATTCTTGACATAAGACCATTTACCCATAAACTATCCCATAAATCATTAGGCGGATTTTGTTCATTGTTGTTACTAGCCTACAATTCAATAACAAACAAAAATCTTATAATAAAATTATACAATTAAACAAGACTTTTATGCCTTATCTTTCAGATAAAAGCTAATACAATTTATAAGAACTCATGTTCTACTTACCTGTAAAAATTTAGACATATACTTCAAATACTCATCATTTAATACTTTGGTAGGTTTAGACACGTTTTCTTTATCAATTTTGGTTTCTTCATCACAGTTTTGATTTGGGTGTGTAGCTGCAGTAAGACGCCTGTACCAGTGTTCTTTTTCCCTATAATTAAATTAAAATTAATTCAGGTATGAAAAATTTATATAAATACTACCTATCTGTACGTGCAAATAAGTATAGATTTGTACATTGAGAAGCAGCCTCATCAAGGTGCAAACTGGAAAAATCATCTGATGACATATTAACTGTATCTTCTAATGGATTCTCTTCTTCCATTGTAAATATTTCATTATCGCCATCTACATCCTACATTAAAATAAATAATAAAATATAGCAAGAAAAATCATTTTTATTAGAAAGTAAGAAATTAGAAAAAAGAAACATACAAAATATACTTACGGAAGTGTCTGGAATGTCATTAGCAGGAACTGAAAGTGAATTTTCATTGTTAGAGTCTATAGCATCAGTAAATGAAGAATCGATTTCTTTTCCTTCTTCACACAATTTACTATAAATTTGTGGTTGGACTTCTTTTTTAAAATTCTTCTTCTTCGTAATATTATCACTTCCATTTTTTTTAGATTCTCCATTATCCACCTCCTCGGGTGATGAATTATCTTCACGTTTAACAATTGGAAAATCGAAATTGTATTGTTCCTTATCTAATGTTATGCATATTGGATATTTTTTACTCCAATGCCGTATTTTTGTTAATCCAGTTGGTAATAAGGTAATTTTTGCACCTAATAAATTATATATCCTATGCTTAATAAATGTGGGTTTATGTTCAGGTTCATTAAACATAGCCCTTTTTGGAATCTTAGACCTCGTATGACTAATTTTTAATAAATTTCCTTGTAATTTTAAATAAACCGATTGAGTTTGAGATATGTGATAGGTCTGTGGGTCATATTTTTCTGGATATTCATTTACCCAACCCTATAAAAGGTGTTCATTATAATAAAAATAAAAACATTGGAAAATATTCTACCTCATATTTGTCTAAAGCTTGGTATTCCTTAACCGGTGCTATTTCTAAAATATTTCCATGGCTCGGAATATTTGTTAATTCGTTGGTATATTGTAAGTTAAAATAAATATAGCATATGCAGAGCATTATTGTACTTCCAGCTATAAAGCCATATATGTAAGACGTCAATGGAAGAGTTAGGTATAGAAATATGGAAATGCAAATTGCCAAAAAATATTTTCTGAAACTAAAGAAAAAAAATACCATAAAAATTAAGAATATCAGTATTATGTTACACTTATTTTGTAAAATAGTGCAGAATTTGCATAAAACACTTTCAAATTTTTTCTACATAAATACACTAGTATACTACTAATCTAGCAATTTCATGACATAAATATTTGCTAAAAGAGTACTAAGAGTTTATAAACATGGTGATTTTTTTTTATTCATGTAGTTAAACTAAATTTTAATAATTACTAGCCCTTTGAAAGATGAGTTATCAAATTTTATTGTCAATTCCAAACAGAGAGAGAAAGATACTAATTTAATTTAAAATCTATCTTTATTACAAACCTTGTACACATTGTAATTTAAAACGTTTCATTATAATTTGCATGTAATTACAATGATTCAATGTTTAAAACATGCAAACCACTTAATTATCAGTTGACTCGAGGCAAAATTAAGATTATTACTATAGATTTGGAACAAATGAAAAACCAAACATCATCAAATAAAAACTGTTACAACATTAATTATCATATCCCTGTCATATAAAATCTTATAACCTTTTTATTATTTATTGATAAAAGCAATGTCAATATATTGATTCCAATTTATTACTGGAATAGGCATCATTAAAGTGAAATACAATTATTTTATTTACTTATAGAAAAAACAAAATTTTAGTAGGCTATTATAGAAAAGACACTTTCAAAACTTTTCATTTATCATATAATAAAAAAATTGTTTCTGTAGTAGAACTTAAAGATGTCATATTCGAGAAATATCAAATTATTTTTATCCATTCTTCTCATCTTTTTGAATTAAAAAAATAATGTTGAGTTCATCATTCTTAAATGTGCCATTGCAAACTAAGTGATTTTTAAATTTTTTGTAGCAATCAAACATCTAGAATTCATTTTAAAATTAAAATCACTATTATACTTGTTAAAAAGTGATGCATGCAATGCATCATGAATTCATAATAATAACTAGGCACAAATGAGCAGATAAATGGATTTGATCGCTATTCGCTTGATTTTGCATAGAAAAGTTAAATAATTCTAAACAACTTAATTTATCATTCAATTCTTAAATGTATTAAAGACACCCAAATTAAGAGGTAAGAAAATTTACAAGATGGCCTTACCGTGAGACAAAGTTATTTGTTTGGAATTCTGAATGCCTCACTCGTAAATCAATGAAACCTGTAGGACCAAGAATAGTAGTTTCTGCTCTATTATATTCACTGCTAATGTCTTTAATCAGTTCTTGCCCACTAACTTGTTTTATCACAATTTCACCAGTACTATCAATTTCAATATTATCTAAAAAAATATACATAATTGTAGAAAATTTAATGATTTATGATAATGTAACATACCTATTTGTAATAATGCATCTATCCCACTTTCAATATCATCTAGCTTCTCTTCTATGCCCACGTTAACATTTTTCAAGTTATCCAGAAATCCTGAACTAATAACTGTTTCTGCTTTTAAATCTTTATTTCTGAAAATTTTTGCACGACGCCGTAAACCACTTGAACTTTCTGGAGATTCTGCAACTGGTTTTTTATCTTTTTCAGAAAGGGAAGGGGTTTCATCATCACTTGACATCTCTGCACCTACAAACAAATTAATATAAAAATATAACTCAATTTTCATAAACAAACTATTTATGGGATTGATGATTTAACTCTAAATAATTTTCTTTTCTAATTATTTTGTAATTCTGAAATGTATAAATACCTTCTGTTGTCGAGGTTATTCCACATGTTTTTGATATACTGCTTTCACTGAGCTCCTCAGAATCTGATAAACTTGAACCTTCCTTATTTTTAGTTGTTTTAGGTGAGCCTTCCACTTCTGATTTCGATTTGTACTCTGTAATCTTCCCTTCCATACTTTTTGTAATTTTTCCCTGAAAAGCAAATTTACAAATAATTGAATATTATAAAAATATAATTGCTACCTTAATATCACTGAAGAACCTCCATGGATCTGAAGGCGGTGATGCATCATTTCCTTGGGAAACTTCAATACTAGCCGAGCGTTTACCAAATTTAGAACGATGTGGACTATCTTCTATGTCACTATGAGCTAAATTATTTTATTAATGGAATTATTGAGCATCAATTAAAGTTACTTACTGCCAATTGTGCTTGGTTCTGGAAGAATATCCTGCTGCTCTCCTTCACTAACATATAATTCCTCAATTTCTTCAGCATTCGCATTAAATCTAATAGCTAAACTTGGCACTGAAGATGTAATTGGCTTACCTAAGATAATAAAATACCCAATAATTTCCCCAAATTGTGTAATTCAAACGTTAAGCAAACATTTATTACCTTTAAGCATGCCGAGCGTAATTTTCCCACCATTTTTCCGTTTATCCATGTTAGTTATTAAAGTATTACTTTTAAAGCTGAGGTTAATAGTTAAATAATTATTTAAAATTAAGGATTTTCTTAAAGTAATGAAGTCATGGACCTCAAAGAGGGTAATAACAAACAATAAACAACAAACCTTTCCTGTTCATTTTCATTTGATGATCAATAGACTCAGATTTCTACCAGGGTTTTATCAAATTAACTAAAAATTTCTTCTTAAGATAAATCCCATCATTCATGTTTTTCAATATGCCAGTAATTTAACAAAAATTTTTGCAATAAAAACTTGAATCATTCAGCACTGACAGTCGCCACAATAACTTTGACGGGTGACAGCTGTACAAAGGAAAACAGGTGGATTGAGATTAAATAAATAACGTTAAAAATTACACGATGGAAGTTTAAATAGGCGCCAAATGTGATTAGAAATAGATTTTTTCAAAAAAATCATGCTGACAATAAATTTTTATGATGATAGGTTTTCAAATTTTTTAATATAGGCAACCAAGTTTACGCAGCTGCCGAATAATAGAGTACCCTCACAGATAGTATAATAATAATAATAATATAAATTGGATTTACATTTAAATTGCGCGTAACTATTTCGCGAAATTGTTTCATGAAACAAGTTTCGCCCAATGTAGACGTGATCTTTACCGCAAAACTTTTAGGCAGTGAGCACAAGAAATAAATTAACAATCATTTATTTTACTTATTTATAAAACTTTTATTAACTAATTTAAAATATATTTTATATTTCCTTATAAAATAATAAAAGATAAATATTTATTGTTACACCTAAACCCTAATTTACTTTCATTTGATTTTTACTTATTGAACAATCGATGATTTGTTTCAAGCAACGTCCAAATTCCTCTACTATTTGTTTTTTTGTTAATTCATCATCTTGCTCCGATTCTTCAGCATTCTTCGACAATGTCAATAAACATTGACTTGTTGCTTCTATTACAGCATTCGTTATATAATTAAAAGCTTGTCTAAAACAGTAACATAGCAAACAAAAGTGAAATACAAAAAATATAATTACATACTTATTATTTGATATTTTCTTAGTTCGAATATTAAAATTTGTATCAATAAATGAATTTTTCCGATTTATTTGTGGACTCAATGAGAAACTAGAATCTGATAGTATTGAGTTGCGATTATTTTTTTTGTCCATGGAATCTTCAATATTTCGACAACCCATACATTTACAATTACTTGAGCATGCAATTTTAGCCTAAAAATATAAATTATTAAAGAAAATTCTGAAATTCCTTTTTCAAAAGTAAGATTTACCTCATAACATTCACAATAATTTTTCAAACATCCTGAACGTTTACAGTTACATCCTTTAGTGTGTTTACGTATGGCTGCATCCCCATGATCTTTGGCTTTTCCGATTTTAGGTCTGAATGCATTTGGATTACGTTCCAAACAATTCTTAATTGCCCTCTGTCGATGCTCCTCATTTTCTAAATTGTTAAAACAATTCATGCAATTACACATGTAACAAAATTCACCATTCGCAAAACAATCGCAGTATAACTTTAAACATTGTGATTTTGTACAATTACAAGGTTTTCGTGGTCGCATTCCATTAGATTCCAAACTTATTTCTGGTGACTGAGTGCTAGCTGGTGGATTTGGTACAACTGCATCCCCGGTATTTGGTGTTGAAGTTTTAACATTGGAAGTTGAATGGCGTATTGCAGGAATTGGGATTTTGACATTGCGCGATACATAAGCAGTTGGAACAACAACAAGTTGACCAGTTGCATTATTGTTTGCAAGATTTACACCCAACGGGCGTACTGATGTACCAGTATTATTCAATTTAGTTACTTTTGAATTATTTACAACTGGTTTAGATATTGTCTAAAAAATCAAAGAAAAAGTTTTAGACAATTTATGGATACAATTTAAATAAAGCAAAGGTTAGATAATCTGCAGCTTGGCATTAAATCGTAAAATTACAAACTTCTTTCATTTCCTATGAAAGTATATTCTTATTTTTTAGTTTTAAGGCAAAAAAAAATTGTTGTTTCTTATTCCATCACACAATTGTTAAACTTGTTACCTTTATTTCTGAAAGAATAACGTTTCCTGTTTTAATACCGGCTGCTGTACTAACTGGAATTACTTTTGTTGCAATTGTTGAAGATTTTGAAGTTGCAACTACATTAGATGTACCAGCTTCAGACTGTGAAGTTGTTATAAATTTTATGTATTGCATCTAAAATAAAATAATAAATACAAAATATGATTTTATTTTTATTTTTTTATTACATACCCCTTTTCCTGGTATATTTATTTGATGAACTTGTCCAGTATTTATTGTTTGATTTCCAGCAACAACAATTTGATTTGGAAGAACTGTGCCAGTTGCAGTTCCTCCTGCTGGCTTTATTATAATACGTTGTGCAACTTTTCCACCTTGATTTTGTGGTGCCGGTAAAATTTTTGTAGGTGATTTTAATTGTGGGACTATTTTAATAGCTTTCGACTGATTTTTGTTTAGAATAATTTGTTTGGAACCTGTTGTAACTTGAGGAATTATTTTTGTTCCGCTTATAATTCCCATTTGTTGTGCTTGTGATAAGGTAAGAGTTTTCGTTGGCGTTGAAGCTATTGTAGTCGTTCCACCACTCGTTTGCAGAATTTTCATTTGCGGTTCAGATTTTTGCACTACGACAATTTGAGGACCAGTCTTACTCTCTATAGGAATATATATAAACAACGATAAATGATAACGTGATTTCATGATTATTTTTTTAAGAAAACGTTTAAAATAAAACATATTTTTCATGTTATTTTTTTGATTCTGCTCCTTACTCTTTAATTTTTTATCAAATTATTTAATTGGATATTTATCATACATCAAATTTTTATATTTGACTATATTATATAATTAATAGTTGGTCCTTTATTAGTAAAAATTCTTGCTATTAGAAAAATACAAAAATTTCAATGTAATTTGATGGTTTTTGTATAAAATTCTTTGAATAAACAATGTAGAAAATATTACTACAGTTCTTACCAAAACTTTTTGCAGCAACAGCAGTTTTTGGAACTTGTGTAACCAATTTTTTCATTACCAGTTGTTTTGATTGTACCAATGAAATCGCATTTTGTGGTGATTTCGCTGGAGCTGTTTTGAGTGAAACTGCCTTTCCTAATTGTAGATTTGATAGATTAATCCCCTGCCCTGGACTAAGTAATTTAATTGGTTGGCCTGGTGTAGTACCTGCAAATTTCAAGACAATTGTATGCAAAATTAATTATAACAATTTAAAATACCAGATGAAATATTAAAGAAATGTAATTTTTCATTTCTAAAAGTTAATTATTTGTCTTAAAAGATTATAACAATGTTTTCTTAAATAAAAATAATTGAAAACCCTCCAAATGATCGCTTAAAACAAAAAAAAAAAAAAAAACTGCAATTTTTGTTTTACAATCAATCAGCTTCACAAAATATTATGAAGAATTTTTTAAAATGCTGATGCATTTCTGAAAAATCGAAAAAGCCTTTTTAAAAAAGATGGTCAAGAAAATTAGAATGTTGAAAAATTGTAAGACTTATTTAAAATGGTTGAGATTCTGATACAAATCCCCAAAGAAAAATGATAAACCTTGAAAAATTTTCCTTGTTTAAACATTTGAAAAATCGTATCACTTAATTAAAAAACTAAAATAATCCCTAAACTGCTGCGGTTTTTCCATAAAAAATTTTTTTAGAAACCCTAGTAAAAATTTCTTCCATTATTTTATAATATGAATATCTTATTTAATATCTTATTTTCTAAAGCAAATGCATTAGTATCATCATAAATCACTACATAAGACCCTTTAGCGACCCTTGGCAAATCTATCAATTACATAACCTCAATTCAATTTAATAAAATATAAGAAATATGAGTGAATATATTTCAATTCTTTTGGTACCAAAAAATTTCATTATTGGTAAATTTAGAAATGGATACAGATGGAATATTAGTGTACCCCAGAAAAAGAAATTTTACTTATATTAATTTACAATCATTCGCAACATTTTTACATAAAATGTAACAAATATGTCAATTTACTTCTCAGAGTCTTGAACATATGCATGCTAAAATACACAAATCCAAAAAAAACTATCCCAATTTCATTTTACGTGACATAGACGAGTTCTTGTGAATATTCCCAGAAACATCAACTCAACCTAACCTTATAAAGGCAAACTTCAATGATGGATTAAAAAAACATGTGCAATGCTCTGCATATTTAAATAGTATTGATGCAAGTGTTTAAAGTATGTGTGTGTAATTCAATATGCTAGCAACAGGCTTCTATGAAAGAATTAAATTTAGTTAGTACGCCGAGAGGTTGCGGACATATTAATAGAAATTTAAAATAAATGATATTAAAGAAAGAAACTTACTCTGAACTAAAAGCAATTGTTGTCCAGGAATAGTTTTAAACGGTAATTGCATTTTTGCTGGTTTTGGAGCAATAGTCAACGGTCGAAGTGGTGGTACAACATTTTTTTGCTTAACGTCTGTTACCCCGACCTTCGCCATCTCCGCGTCAATATTTTGTGTTTGTACTAAAACTTCTTGCATATCTTCCGATTCAATTGTATTTATCTCCTCATCTATAAAAATTCAATTTAAATGTCTCCGAAAATAAGTGGAACAAACTGGAAACATTACCTTGATGCTGAATCTCGGAACGAATTTTTGTAATTACATTCAAATCTAAATCATTTGATTCTATAGTTAATCCCACACCTTCATTCTCAATAGTAATATTATCCAATGATTCAACCCTTTCATCTACAATTTAAAAACAGTTCTTGAACAAGGAAAGAATCCCATTGGGTGATTTAAAAAAGTAACACCCAAACATAACCTACTTAAAAAAAAAACAAGGTGAAAACAAATGCTGTCTAAAGAGGGAACAGGATTTTTTAAAATATGAGGAAGTGAATATTTGGGGGGAAAACAAACGAATTTAAATGTGCGGATCGACATTTTGAATTTTGAAATGTCAGCCAAGAAGGTTTGAAATTCAAGCTACGTTTGTACGCTTATTCAAAAAAGAAAAATAATTATATAAGTTCTCACTACCTTTAAATTTACCTTTAATTACAAAAGACATTGTTTAGCAGTGTTTTGTTTTATTTGTTTAACGTCAATTAAATTTTATTTCAAGTTTGAAACGTGAACAACAATGGTAATTTTTTTGGTTGTAGTGTAGCGGAGAATGCGCAGAGGGCACATCGACGGTGTTGCCAAATGTCTTATTCACAGGTTTATAATTCGTTCAAAATATTATCAGAAAGCAAGGAAAATATATTTAATTTTTAGGAAATATTCTCTAAAACTTGATGATATATATATATATATATATATATATATATATATATATATATATATATATATATATATAAGTTGACATGTTTGATTTGAGTCCTGTGTAGGATCGCTGAAGATGGCTGGTATTAGCCAGTCGAAACGTCCGGTAAACAGTCCTACACATCAAATCAGATCTCTGACTCAAATCATTTAACGCGAGGTTCCGAAAAACATGTCAACTCATCTATTTTAACTCGCGAAAACAT
>JAODAH020049237.1:0-10313 GCA_027574865.2 Coproporus ventriculus | reverse complement strand
TCATTATCTGCTTTATTTAAAACTTTTATTATAGTATCTTTAGTAGATAATTTTAACTTTTTTTCATTATCACCATTAGTTAAGTCATAAGTTGTAATAGGTCTAACAGGTTTGAAAGCAGTTTGTAGAATCCTTCGAGTTCTACTTAAGGGAGTAATTTTGCCTATTGGAGTTCTATAGAACGAGTCATAATCGACCACAGCAGAATTTCTATTCTTACTAATAAGTTCTTCATATTTTTGTTTTTCATCTAGTCGGAATGAAAAATCCAAAGATGATAAAACGGGCATCTTTATCCCTGATGTAAATTTAGGTGTCACATCTTTAGATCCTAATAGTGGTGTTTTATAATTTCTAGATTTAATTGTTGGAAATAGCATCGGTGTTTCAAATTTTTCTATCTTACTCATGGGTCTTTTAATTGGTTCCCTGTATTTTGTACAGGAAATATCATCAAAACCATTCTCCTTTAATCTGGAATAATTTGGAGTAGAAGTAGAATGAATCCGATTAGCTTTGTTATCAGTAACATCATCATCATCATCATCTATGATTATAGGTTTAGACCATGATGGTCTATGTATTATATCCACAGGATCTAAAAAGCTCCTCCTCATTTTGTTGGTGCTTCGACTGGATGAGTTTGATAACCATTCATCTAAACATATAAGAAAAACATTAATAATAAAAATTTCAAAATAAAAAGGCAGAGGCCATGTTTACGTGTGCTTTAACAAAACTTTTAGAAGATGCGAATGAAAACGTTTAAAACTGATGTTTGTTTTGATCGCCAGGTAGAGGTTATGAAAAAGTTAGGTTAGTTTGGACTGTTACGCTTTTTGTGTGGATTTATTTTATTATGCATTATAAGTTAATATCTTACAAGGATTGAGAAAAAATAATTATCTAGGGCAATTATTGCTGGTTACAAGGTGAAATTCGCATGCGTTCAGAGAACAGTACGGTTAAGGTGTTCACGTTTCAGCGTTAATATACGTTTATTTAATAAAAGTGTTTTCATAACACATTTAAATTGATGATTCTTGCATTTTGTGCACCCTAACCATAGTTAGTTCAGCTTTAGCACTGTTGTTTGATTTGACGTAAACGTAGCAGCCAGAATGTTAAATATAATAAAACGGAAAAGTAACAAAAACAAAGAAAAGCAAAACAATTTACATACCTTCAGGAGTTGACATTTGAGATAAACTGAGTTTCCTAATTTTTGGACTAACAGCAAAATCAAAATCGTCAATTGCGCTGAAACAAAAATTAAATATATTTTTATAAAATACAGAAGACGGCGGCATAAATGTAGTAGACGAAAGATAATTCTATAAATTACCTTTATATAAATACAGTGGAACTTGTTTAATTCGAACTCGAAGGGACCGAAGGAAAAATTCCAATTATCGACGAATTCGAATTATACAAAACATGTAAATTTTCAGATTAACTATTTTTCTTTTCATTTTAATAGACTTAGGGCTGTCTACACTAATGTGTGTATGGTTAAAAACAGATCTAGATTTTATTTTTTGTTCTTTTTTGGATTAGAATAAATATTAATTAATATTTCAATGCAATTTGAAGAATTCGGAATTTTTGCTTATACTAAGAACTTAAATTTTTAACCACGGGTAAAATTTTTAATTTGGTCTACAACATGAAAAAGAGATTTTGTCCATACTGTTGAAGGATTCTATAATATTTCTTAACTCCTTGATATTTTCCAGAGGTTGCGAAACTGTTATTGCTGGTTTAGATATTTTTTCTATGGATTTTTCTTACTCCACATTGTTCCTGTTTTCATTATACGAGTATATTTCTTTCAAAATTTCGGTATCGGTAAATTCGAATTATAGAAGTTCGTATTAAGCAAGTTCCACTGTATTAAAAAATGTAAAATCATTTTTGACATAAGCTTTTCAAATTAATGAAAATACAGATCAATTTCTTTAAATGCTATTAATACATTCAGGTCTGTGAATTTTCCTAACTAGAAGGTTAGGATTAAAGACACTAACAATGGAAACATTGAAGAAAATTATAACAAATTAATCAAAAGTATTATTAGATTTCTGATTGATTTGAAAAGTATAGCGTACACAATATCTACAAGAATTTAAGTAAAGGTTGTTAAATATACCTTCGCTTTCTTTTGGGTTTTGAGGTTGGCCAAAGACTTCTGATGTATGAAATAATTTCCATTATCATTGGTTACGTCTTAAATATATTATACTTCTTTTGTAATAATAATTGTTTGAACTTAAAGTTCTACTTAGATTTATAGATAATCGCAGTTTACAATTAAAATTACAAACATAAACGACTGTCGGCTTCACCTTCAACAATTACCGCCATTTTAAAGAATTTCTCTGTAAGGTCTCTGAAGTTAGGGTCGTATAACAACCAACACCTTCAACATAAATTACAATCAATTATATCCGTATGAATATATGAATAATAAATATTTACATTTAAATAAAGTTATTTAATAAAATGTATGGAAATCTGGAACTTTTTAAAGTTATTAATTAATTTAAACAAATTTCCTTTAACAATTTTTCTAAGTGTATGTTGGTAGAATTAAGAAATGTATTTGCATCAATCTTCAATCGGATTCGTTTGACATTAGTTCTTAGTATTTTTTATAAACTAGAATAAAATTAGCGGTATAAACAATTAAAAAATTATACTTCTTAAAACTCAATTTAATTATGAGTTCATGTAAGATACCTTTACCAGTTGAAGACTCGGATGGAGATCAGAGATGGATGAGTATTGTAAATATCCATTTCCAATTTGTTTTATTTATTTTTTTGCAAATTAATAAACAATAACTAATCTACTACTTACATAAAAAACACATCAAGAATTTAGCCATTCATTTAATTTTCTATTGTCGATTTGTTTACGTTTTAGCATAATAGATTTCTATCAGAAACAAGAGAGAAAGATGCCGATGTAATATTTATTGGTGATTCAATATTACAAGCCTTACAACATACCGATATTTGGAATGAACTATTTGCTCCATTACATTGCCTTAATTTTGGTATACATAGAGATTTAATAGAAAATGTTTTATGGCGTGTACAAAACGGTGAACTCGATCATGTTAAACCAAAAGCCATTGTTTTACACGTTGGTACAAATAATCATAAGAATACACCCGAAGAAATTATCGAAGGGATCATAGAAATTATATATAGTATTAAAGAAAAATTACCCGATGTTTACATTGTAGTACCGGTAAGTTATTAATCAAATTTTCACGAACTTGAAATGTTCGTATATGAAATCTAAATATCTGTGTGTGTGTGTGTGTGTATGTGCTTATGTGGACTCTGTTATCTTGAGGTATTCCACTCATTGCGAGGCGAAAATTAGGAAAAAATTGTAGGAAAATTTTTAATAAAAATCGAAGAAATTGTAAATTTTCTTTTACTCAACCTCTTTTTATTGCATACAATTTTCTTTTGTTACATATCACTTTTACTACTACTTCTGAGATTATATACAAATTTTCGGATTAAATTAAAGATTAAAAATCCAATTCTGGCGCATGAGGGACACCTGGGATGGCTACAAGGTTATGTTAGTTATCCGTCATATACCTAATAGCTCGGTAATGAAGCTTGTTGTTGATGTATCCCAACAGAGCAGAGGGAATATGAGGGAAAATTGTTGCCGTCTTAATTATTTAGATTTCTAGGATCAGTTTCACAAAATTCTCTAGCCCTTTTTGGGAGTCAACAAAGAGGAATTTTTTCAGATTATATTTTCTAAATCTGAAACTTGCAATGGAAAAAATCTGAAAAAATTAAAATATAAAACTACAAGTTCTCCAGATTATAGTGATGATGACAATTATTAAAATAGCTAATTTGTCACACTTTCCCTCTTTCATTCTTTTGATTTGCTGTTTTATTATGCTTCTTTTAACTTGATCTAGTTTTAATTAAATTTAAATTAAATATAATAAATTATGTTGTTTTAGACCTTATTACCAAGAGGCCAACACCCGAATGCAATAAGAGAGAAAATAATTCAAGTGAACGATATGTTAAGAACAAAGTTACCCACAATGCCGAAAGTAGAAGTGATATCAATCGATAAAGGCTTTATTCAACCAGATGGTTCAATAAGTCACCATGATATGCATGATTATTTATTATTAACGAATGCGGGTAGTAGAAAGGCTTTTGAACCAGTTCACGAATTGCTTATGCAATTGTTAAATGAAGGTGAAACTGAAAAGGATCTAACACCATCCGAATAATACTCGGATGTACAAACAGATACTGTCTTGTCAATTTCAATTTTAAAAGCTTTCTTGTGCTTTCTTCAATCTGGTGCACTATTTTTCTACCATTAGTTCTTTTTTGGAAAATGCAGATATGTACTATAATTTTCTATGTATTTATTTATGTACATTCCTATTTATTTATTGTTTCTGTGAAGCTCATTTCTCTGATTATTTCTCATTATTCCTGGTATAATTAAGTAAAAAATATTATTAGAAAAAATTTTGTTTGTAGATAGATATCTTGTAATTTAGAAAATATTTTAATTTATATTGCACTGAAATTTTTTTATTAAAAGAAATTCTTATTTAAATCATATAGGCGCATTATGTAATTTTTATATTATGCAAAGCTTAAGATATTTTGTATTATTTGTACACAATAAAAGTTGTTGAAATATATTTTATCATTTATTTAAAAAGTACAATATGCTATTTTAAGATTTTGTGGTCAATATTATTTTCTTTATATGTTAAGTCGTACTATTGAAGGTCTTGTGTAATTAAATCATTTTTTTGCTTTTTAATCAGAAATAACAATGCAGTGCTACCAAAGAAACAAGAAATGGGGTTGTATTGCTAGATATAACTAAAACTACCATCATCGTGCATTTTATGAGAATTTCAAATTACTTGAGATTAGTACGTTTAATATTCGAAAAATGTTCTGAAAAATATTTGGTCGGGGGCAGGACTCGAAGCGGCAACCTTCTGATAACCAATTGAGCTTCCTCCGGTCTTGCTAAACATTTTTCGTTTTACACCCTAAAAGCATTAACACTTAAAGTTAATTAATTAATCCTTTTCTAGATAACGAAATTGAAATCAGTTTCAGTTCAAGTAACAATAAAGACATATTTCAAAAGTTAATTAAGTAGGAAATTAAATCTATACACATTATTTCGAAGTAGAAAATTATCAATTTTTATTAATATTTAAAATGTGTAACTTTGTTTGCCTATATTTAAAATGTATTGAGATGTCGCTGAGGTATTTTGTTTAGTAATAAAATGTTACGGGGTTGGTAGTGAAAGTAATGACATGGGGACATAAGTTTACTGATTTGATAGTCACACATTTCTGTCAAATGTTCATGGCAGATTATCTTTTTTGGAAGAAAAGTCAAAAAAATTGTATATTGTGATATGTTACGGTAATTTCCTTCCTACTTACCCATTTAAAAATATTATTAACACCCGAATTATTTTATTTAAAAGTAGATTGTTGTAGTATTTTAATATATTCAACATTGTCATTTTTGACATCCAGTTAAATAATATAATAATATTCATAAAATTTAAAATTACATCATTAGAAACATGCCACTGTTTGGAAAGTCGCAAAAGAGTCCTGCAGACGTAGTGAAAGCCTTAAAAGAATCGGTGAACTCTTTGGAGAAAGGCGACAAGAAAGCTGAGAAGGCGCAGGAGGATGTCAGTAAGAATTTGGTTTTGATTAAGAATATGTTGTATGGAACTTCCGATGCTGAACCACAGACTGATATAATTGTAGCCCAACTTGCTCAAGAATTGTATAATAGCAATTTGTTACTGTTGCTTATACAGAATCTGAATCGAATCGATTTCGAAGGAAAAAAGGATGTCGCGCAAGTATTTAATAATATTCTTCGCCGCCAAATCGGAACTAGATCACCCACCGTAGAATACATCTGTACAAAACCGGAAATTTTATTTACGCTTATGACCGGGTGAGTTTTCATATTTTATTCTGATAATAAATTTCATTTAAATTTTTTTTAAAAGATTTATATTATAATAATGATTTGAAAGTTCTTTGTATTTATTTAATGCACAATTTCATTTTTATGTGCTGCATTAATATTATTTATGCACCAACTACTTTTGCAAGAATTCAGGTCATTTTTAGTATGTCTATTTATTTTTTAATTTGTTTGGGGAAAGTAGTTATTGTTTTTAATAAAATTGTACCTTCTAAAGTAAACGATTTTTTTTTTTTTGGCACACATTTCTGATACTTCTATATGGCGATTCCCTTACTTTCTATCATCTTTATAATAAACATTAGTGTAGATATTTGATTATTTTGCACGAGTGAATTGTTGATTCATTGATTGATAATTTTAATGGAGGGAATTAAAATTACATTTTTATAATTCTACTTATAACCTTATTTTTCGCTTTATATATCTAAAAAATTCTTGATTACCTTTTATTATCTTATAATTCAATAAGTGTTTAAATTATTGATATATACATTTCTCATTTCAATACTAAATAAAAAATAAAATATAATTGTTATTGTTAATATTTTTATTGAATTAATTTATTCATAAATTCAAAATTTTTTCTGAATTATTTATTCGGTCAAAATGGATTAACTCAGAAATAGCTTTTTGATCTGTTTAACATTTGTTTTTTTGATTTAATATAAAAGTACTGTTTTTATGTATAAATGTTAATTTTTAAAATTTTTCAGTTATGAACATCAAGATATAGCATTGAATTGTGGTACGATGTTACGTGAATGTGCCAGATTTGAAGCTCTCGCCAAGATAATGTTACATTCAGATGACTTTTATAATTTCTTTACATATGTTGAAGTTTCTACATTTGATATAGCATCGGATGCATTTTCTACATTCAAGGTAAATAACTAGCAGAATAATATGATCCTTAAAAATAAATTCAAGGTCCTCATTTATATATTTCCAATATATTGATCCCTACAGAATATAAATGATGTAACATAAACGAGCTTTATCTATTTTTAGGAACTTCTAACAAGACATAGGATACTATGCGCTGAATTTCTGGAAATGAATTATGACAAAGTTTTTACACATTATCAGAGACTTCTTAATTCAGAGAATTATGTTACACGCAGGCAAAGTTTAAAGCTACTTGGAGAACTGTTACTTGACAGGCATAATTTCACAGTACGTATTGCATTATTGTATTGAAATACAATAGGTCGAGATAAAATGAGTAAACCTTATCATATCTGAAACAATATCAATTACAGTTGTTATTGATAGGAGTCATTAATGGGACAATACAGATTAAAATTTAAATACCAGGAAATTAGTATATAAATATATTTATTATTAAAACTATTCACTTTCAGGCTGGATTAAATTACAAGAATTATTCTATTTTAAGAAATTTCTAGTTATTTATAAACAAATCTTTCTTTTTTCATTTTTTATCTTACATTTTATCTTTTGTTCTTTTGAAATGTTGTAAGAAATTACAAAAATCATTTTCTAAACTTTTCAATTTATAAATGCTTAAAGAATTGGGCAACCAATATTGCACAGGTCATAAACTGGCAGTATTAACATGAATTTAATAAAGCATGTAACGCTTAATTATCTTTAAAGTATATAAATATATTTGTTCAAAATAATCCTAGAAATTGGTGAACTTAATTATTAAAATGAAAATGCACCCACTAAAATAATTATAATGTTTTTTATTTTATTTTTAGGTAATGACAAGGTACATTTCAAATCCTGACAATCTCAAGTTAATGATGAACATGCTAAAAGAAAGGTCCAGAAACATTCAGTTTGAAGCTTTCCATGTTTTTAAGGTAATCATACAGTAATCTTGGCTCAATACATTAAAATTACACAGGTTTAAAAAAGAAAATTAAATGAATATGGGACCAAACTAGGTTATTTCCATATATTTTCGCGTACTGAACACGAATCCGCAACACTAATAGCTCCATCGGGTCAGGATTTTTGTAAAATAAAAGATTTCTGTCTAAAAATGCAAAATTTACTTTTATTTTTATGGAATACTGTAGTTTTTTTTTTCATTTACAGAAAATACGCTTTATTTAAAGAATAAGGTTTTTTGTTTCGTTAATTTATTTTCAAAATTAACCGAGATATTAGCAATTTTTTATTTTATGATGTCGAATCATTGGTTTATGTAATCCTTGAAACCTCTAGTATATGACACAAAATGGCCTATTACAAGTGAATTCTTGTTTTTTTTCGGAATTTTTGAGCTTTAATTAGACCATTTAAAGAATTTATATTTATGTAACGGATTATGCATTTAAAAATTTTTTTTGTATTATAATCTATTTTTTGTTCCTCTAGGTATTTGTTGCAAATCCAAACAAGCCAAAGCCTATATTAGATATATTATTACGTAACCAAGACAAATTGGTAGACTTTTTAATGCGATTCCATACAGATAGAGCGGAGGATGAACAATTCAACGATGAGAAAGCATATCTGATTAGACAGATTAAAGAGTTGCGACCCGTAGCTGGACATTAGTAACTACTTTTAATGTACTTTACATATTATATTATAAAAGAATAATAGTAATTTTAGGTATTGTTGCAAATTCGTCATGAATATTTTTGTCATTTGTTTTATATATTAACTTTTCAGTAACATTTTTATTATTATATAAATTTATAAAATATATTATTTATTTGATAATTGCACGTTTTACATATAATTAAACACAAATAAAATTTAGAAATAAATAACTTTTCAGTATTTTTAATTTATTTACAGTTTTAGAAAAAAATATTGAAATCAAATCCAATTTCTAGTTATAATTACTTACTACTTCTTTATTAAATATTTTACTCATGACGATTGCAACTAAATAGCCTAAGCTTATGGTGACAAGGTATGTCAATATGCAATGAGAAAATAATTAATAAAATTAAGAGAGGTTGTTAATTTTATTAATAATTTTACTGTACTGGGTGTTTCTAGATATTTTATATTTATACAAAAAAAAATTATTTTTTAATGTCGAAACAAACCGATGAGATTGTATTGTCAAGGTAAAATATATTAGTTTTCCCCCATGATAAGTTTTAAAATTAATATTTTTTAGATAGTGAGAAAGATATATTTATAAACAAAAAAAGCTTTAGAATACCAGAAAGAATATTTAAAATGTAACGAGTTGTATTGGAATTATTTAATATAAAATGTAATAATAAAATTTTTTTTAGGTTACTTTATTATCTACCTAGACAATTCCAATATAATGTTTTAATAAATTTTTTATTAATTTTAATTAACATGAAATATATATATATTATTGCTTATTATAGTTAATTAAAATATAAAAAAAGTTTCCTAATAGTTTAGTTTGAGTATTAAAAGAGAATTATTATGTAATTATTAGTTCTTGGTGTTCAAGAAAGTAGTCGAACAAAAGAGAAAAAAAAAACTAGAAACACTTCTGGTTCACAATTAACAGGGAAGCGTAGATTAAGATTATCATTCCTAATCGGAGGATATGCTTTTATTATGTGCATTAATCCGAACATTACTACGCTTTGTTGCGCTATAAACAACAGCAGACGCAAAAAAAAGCCTGCCTAACAAATATCTATTCTCCACGTGAAGTTAAGTTTAAGTGTTCAATTAACATAGACATTTGGAAATTCTGAACATCTCCTGAATATTCAAAAATCTCAAGAATTTCCATTTAAATAGGGTTACCCAAGTGCTTGGTTAATTTAGGTATTTAGTAGAATTCATTCAGAATTCTTAACACATTCTAAATTAATGAAAATCTTTATAAAACGAAAAGAAATGCTAGTTTTCTATACGAAACATTTGTACTTGGAATGATGGATTGTTTATAAAAAAATAAATAAATTATTTGAATTTAAAATAAAATGCTCTTAAGCTAACCCACATGAGCTCTAGAAAGTTTAAACAAATAGCAATTACAACAATTGGTTTTTGATGGTGGGGTAGATAATCCCCTTAATAATGTAATTGTTCTTTTTTTTTAATTGTATAAATATTGTCATTGGGTGAAATTTTTTCGGCTATTGCTTCCATTGTATTTGAAATGTATTCTGTTTTCGTTGTTTTTTTTTTTTAATTCACATTTGTTTAAAGAAATATTGTATTTATTATTTATAAATTATCAGAACTTACACGAAATAAATATATTATTAAAATAATAATTTTTTTTTAAATAAATCCTAAGTTTATAATATGTGTGAATTACATTTGTTACTAATT
>JAODAH020049219.1:0-10152 GCA_027574865.2 Coproporus ventriculus | reverse complement strand
AGTAAATGTCAAAAGTATAAATGTCAAAAGTGAAAAGGAGAAAAGTGAAAATGTCAAAGTGAAATGTCAAAAGTGTAAATGTGTAATGGAAAAACGAAAAAATTTTGAAAAAACGAAAAAGGTTGGAAAAAACGAAAACGACTAATCCGAAAAAATTAGAAAAAATTGAAAAAATCCTGAAAAATTTTGGAAAAATCGAAAAATTTTGAAAAGATCGAAAAATTTTGAAAAGATCGAAAAATTTTGAAAAAGTCTAATAATTCAAGAAAAATCGAAAAATGTTGAAAAAACAAAAAACTGGAAAAATTAAAAAATTTAAAAGAAAATCGAAAATTTTTGAAAAATTCGTAAAATTTTGCAAAAATAGAAAATTTTTTGAAAAATCGAAAAATTTTGGAAAAATCTAATTCAAACCATTCATTTTATTTTTATAGGTTGGCATACAACAACAACAAGCTTCATTACCGTGTTATTAGGTCGATGACGAATAACATAACCTGCATTGAAATATTTCAACTTCATTATTTTTGGCAAAACAGAAATTAATGGCGCAAAATTTGAAAAAAAGTTTAATTTTGGACACCATTTTGTAGGTGTTCCTGAAGAGATACGGCGGGCGGCATCAAACCCTAAGCTTACTTTTAGATGCTCTATCTAAAGTCAGAATCTTAAAATTCATAAACACTAAAAAGCTACAGATACACAGACACACAGAACGAATTCAGATACCGAACAAATTTTCAAAAAATCGAAAAAAGTGTCATAAATAGGTTGTTTTACTTCTATCACGTGTATTGTGATGAACATAATTTTTTTTTATTATTTATCGTTCTCTTTACTTCCAATGCTTCAGAGTATTCTCAACTAGCATTATATAAAATTTAAATTTAAATTTTATATAAATTAAATTATTACTGTATAGATTCTAAATTAAATAATTTTAATTTTATAACGTTTCTTTGGATTAAATCTTTTTGGATTATAAATTATTATTAAGACCTTCAATAATCTTTCATAACACAGAATTCAATTTACTTAATCTCTTGAACGGAGTATGCAAAATTTACATCACATACCTAACATCATCTATATTATTTTAGTTTAACAAAAACTTATTTTGGCTTTGAAATAGGGATCAATATTTATTTATTCAATTATTTGAAGGGAAATAGGATTAGGAACCTGTTGATGGCACGAATGAAGTAAAAGCTAGGACTATGTTAGGGATTTAATAAATAACGTAAATATTTGTAGTGGAGATGCGATTTATGGAGGGTTTCATTTTTTTTTTCTTCAAGGAGGCCGGACAATATCAAATTACAATCTAATATGATTACTAATATAAATATAATCATTTCCTGTATAATTTAATTGATATTAAGCTTATTTTTACATAATTTAAATTACACAACACTTTCAAGATATTTATTACTTTTTTTATTTCATCTTTACTAGGTTTAATAATATAAATTTTGATTTATCATGAGTACACGATTTATACTAAAAATCAAACGAAAACGTATCCACCATGCGTATTGTTCTAAATTCAGCCAACCGAAAATGTTTCTTATATAAAATCGACGGTAACAGTGGCCCATATAGCTATCGGAGACTCGCAATTTCAAATATGTTTGCTTTCCCATCGCTGCAAATTTACTTTTTCGAATACATTGGACGGTACATTTACCTCTTTGAAAATAAAAAAAATTGAATTGGTCTTTTTTACATGCAATGATCGAAGATCCATTTTATTGCGATATTGCAAAACTGATCTGATTTTAAAAAATGAATGATTTTGTTTAGGCAATTTTTTTTTTTAAATGTCTATTGTTTTTGAGGAAAATGGAGAAAATAAAATGAATGACTACTTCCTACAACAATTTTTTCATGAAAAGTATATCATTTTTGTAAATGTTGTAGTCGATGACCTTTTATTTTAATTATCTACTACTAATTCCTTACTTTCATTCCAAAAACCAAATGTGTATAAGGGATTTTAAACGATAAGAATTGTGGAAGCCACTCATTTGTGGAGGCGCTGACTATAGTTAATAATAAATAAGTAATATTTAGAAATTGATACTGTTAAAGCAATTTTACCATTACCTGTTTTTTATTTATTTGTATACGATTCGCATGAAGAATAATTGCAATTATGCACGCGAGAGATAACAGGAGCTCAGTTAAGAAATGTTATTCAGATATACACTAAACTCAATCTTCACATGTACTAAATATTATTAAACATATCCTGATTTTGCTTTAAAAAACAGATAAGATTCCAGTTACCGACAACAATTGTGCGCTACAAGTAGCGATATCTGTTGGATTAATTAAATCTAAATATATCCAGGACAAACATTCATTTCATACACAATATAAAAGGTTCTAATTAAGCAAACTCCATGTCTCGCGTTAATCTAGAAATGAAATTAAAGTAAAAATGTATTCTGAAAGAAGAAAAATAAATAAACTGTTCGTCTGAGGTGTGCTGCGACACCAAAACCTGTATACACTGAATCAGGAATTCCTTTGTGTTATAGCAGCAGAAACGGACAGAAAGTGGATAGCAATATGTCTCCTCCTTTGTTGATTAAAAAAAAATATAATATATACCCTAGCTCAAAAATTACTTTTTTAATTTTAAAGTCTAGGTATATAAACCACAACTAGCAGACTCTGTATTTCGAATTAAAATTAGCATATTGGGATATACATATTAAAATTAAGGAGCATTGCTATATAAATCTATTGTTGCTTAGTATTTAGTTAAAATACTTGAAGACTATAATACAATAGGGCCATGGCACATTAATTTGAGGGTGCCAATGCACAAGAAATTTAACCCAGCAAGAGGACCGTCTGAACCCTTGTAAACTCATAGAATGGATGAAATTTAACTACAATTCTGTTGGAAATTTGAAAGGTAAAGTTGAACATGCTGCTACCTACTGTTGCTTTGAGAGTACAATACAAAATAAATAATAAGATTTTCCAAATATATCTTACAACAATTGTTTAATACAATAGAATAGTGTATATGTTATAAATATTGTAAAAGTTTTGTTTAAATAATAAGCAGATTTAATTATTAAATCACATTAGTCCTGCAGTAAAATGAAATATAAAGTATGCAATGAATCAAACACAAAATTCATATTTGAGAAAATAAATACATTCTGAATTTAAAAGAATTAAATTTTTCTGAAACGGAAAGAAACATTTTCAAAATATGGAAATTTTATATATCTAATAAATTAGATATACTCTTCTTTATTATTTAATGACCGATAGATAATATAATAATTCCATTGTTAATAGAATCTCCTTTTACGTGAAATTTGCAAAAAATTGGTAAACACGTTTCGAAAAGTTAATTTTTCTAATTAGTTGCTTAGATGTACCAGCTTTAGACTCTCTTTCCTACATTTATTTAACACATATTACAATAAACTATGTATTATTTACATGGGATAGAGTATGCTTCAATAGCGTACATGCGTTTCCATAATAAAAGAAAATTATACGATGTTTTATTTAATACAAATAATTAGCCCTAGAATGGATAGGTTATTTAGGCACCTGTACTTGAATAGATGGGATATCTAGTAATCCCGTACACTTCGAACAAAGCATTTTAGATGGTAAAAACTTTATTTTAACTAACATGTTATCATTAAGAATGTAAAGTGAATTCTTAAATAAGATTGACATATGTGGTATCTAATATATAACTAACTTTTGATTTCTTAAATTTAACTAACTTATTAGCTTCTTAAATATAACTAACCATGTATCATCTTAAATATGATTAATGCTAAGAAGTTGAAGGGGAAGCTTTATAATGGATGGAGTTCTTTGTTTAAGGAAAAGTTCGAATAGGGATATGTAAAAAGATTTCTTAAAAATAGAAAATATGTTAAGGGACTAACAGGTTGTTTGGAAATAGATAATTTTATGTGATATACTGCAAGAGGCAAAAGGATTGTTAAAAGGAGCTTCTTTGTGTTGGATACATGGCAAGGTAGTTAAGTATTAGAGAGCTTGGTTTTCATTCGAGAAATCGCGGGTTCGAATCCCAGTCACACTGGATTTTTTTTCAGTGGATTTATGGTCGGTATCCACTCATGTTACCATTCGATGTTGGGATACAATTAACATGGTTTCTTTCAGTACTCTGATTTCGACTGACTGAAATAACAAGAACTGGCTTTACACACAGGTGTGTTGGTTGCCTAATCTCAAGGCGCCGTCTACAAAAACCAACGTTTAGGGAATATTGATACCCAAATTTAAAGTCGGACTTTAACATACATCATATGATAATAATAATAATAATAATAATAATAATAATTTGTATTGGATTGAAAAGTTCCTAAAGAAGTAATTTATGTGCGAGGATAAGTGCAATGGTGGGTTTCCGACATAGACAAAATATGCAAAAGAAAATGGAACGATGGACAGGTAAAGTAGTGAATGGGGATTACAATAACTATTTCGTTAAGATTAGTGAATAATCGACATAGTTAATTTTTCCGGGGTTTCATAAATATTAGCAAATTAATAATTAAAAATGTGAACAACATAAATCATATTTTTATTTTCCTATACAATCGATGAAATGCAAATATATCAATCAATTGTCGTATTGTAGACTGCGACGTATGGGAAAACTAAATTAATTTAAAACTTTTTAAAATCGGTCAATCCGGATCGTGATCTCGTCATGAACCAGAGTTTTTTTTCAATACAAGAAATTGTCATTTATATTTTAAAATAATTCACTAACTAAAATATATTAGTAAAAATATGTTAATTTCGTCTTTAATTATAAAAAAAATATATTTATAATTGTATGTTTTAAATATTAAACTAATAATAAATAATGGAAACAAATTTTACAATAAAATGTCACTTGTATGATTCACCAATGCATAGATACATCTACGAAAAAAACGCTGAAAACACTAAATATCTTCCTCAGTGTCGGCCTACTTTGCTCAACTTATCTGCACCCATTTGGGTACGAGCTTTAAACTATCTCTTGTCGACCTGTAGGAAAACTTCAAATTAAAACTAAAGTTTTAGATGCTTGTCGGAGTAGTCTGTAATCTCAGAAAAATTATAATAATACTTTGCTACTTGGCAATCACAACATACTCATTATGAAACCCAAACAGGTTTCATAATAGCCTTTGTACGTTTCGGTGTTGGTATTGAATTTATTCAAAGCAGTTATCATTTTTAGATTCAATCAGGTTAATGTTGTATCAAATGAGACGGACATTTAATGATGATAAATTGTCGGAGATATAGTAAATATGATATTGTTCTGCATCAAAATTAAAAGTTGAGTTTTGACAGATAGTAATGGAGGACATAAAAATTTTTATATGTAGCAAAATTTAACGATATGGTTTATGTATCCTTAATAATTCTAGCCATTTCGAACAACATTAAATTTTGTAATAAATAATAAAATATTAAGGTAATGGTTTGTTCATCATAACGGATAAAAAAGACTCTTATACTTTAATTTGCATATTCACTAATTTGCGTTGTTACTAACAGTTAAGTGGTTTGAATTTGTCTCATTATTTTGAATGCATGTTAATACGTTGTAAAGTTTGTAGTCCACGTTGTTTTAGTAAATTAATATTAAACATATTAAATTAAATTTTATGATTTTATTAAAAAGTTTAGATATTGTCAAATTATTATTCCTGGCACATTTAAATAATATGCGTGTTGTTTTAAAAATTATTGCTTATGAAATTTGTGGTATGAAAATGATGTCTGATTCATTGTTGAGTTGAGTGTTCATTATATTCTCCCTGTGTTTCAAGATAAATATTTCCATATTTTCGAACTGAATGCCGTTTATATACCACTAATATATAAAAGTAAACAACACCCAGCCAAATCATTTACATAAGAATACTTCACCGCAAAACTGGCATAATTTTCTGAATTTTGTTTTTTTTCTTCAGATAAATGCTCATAACATCGGTTTTGCTGAACTAATTTCGACGAACTTTTGTTCTAAAATATGCAGACTTTCATCAGCTTTCATATGCCGTTAAATTTAATCGATTATTTCATATTTCACATGACCAATTTGAGAAATTCCTAAAAAAAACAAAAATTTTTAAAATTGAAATAAATTGCTCTGCTTTGAGGTATAATTCGTCAAATTAGTTGTCTTATTATTAAACTAATAGTATTTTATACAATAAATTGCATAACGGAAAATTTTAAAGCACGCGTGCAAGCGCCTCATAAAATTCGTATATGATATTTTTTCTATTTTGCTCAAATTTATTTCAATAAATAATTAATCTAAATTTTTGTTGTTGATTTTTACACATGTTGGTCGCACTGTAAATGTTATTAATACGCGTCCTGTTAAATTCAGAACAATTCAAATAGATTATATACAAGTAAATGATGTTTTTTCCACACAATCAGTTATGAATTGCAATTAAGATTAATTTTAAATTATAAAAATCGAAAAATACGAAATTTTTTCGAAAAATCGACTAATTTTGGAAAAAAAGAAAAATTTTTAAAAAATTTAAAAAACCCGGAAAAATTAAAAAATTTCGAAAAATTCATAAAATTTTTGAAAAATTCAGAAATTTTGAAAAAATCGAAAAATTTTTTAAAATTAAAAAAATCCGAAAAAATTTAAAAAAACTGAAAAATTCGTAAAATTTTTGAAAAACCGAAAAATTTTGAAAAAGTAGAATTTTAAAAAAATCGAAAAATTTTTGAAAAATCGAAAAATTTTGAAAAAATCGAAAAATTTTGGAAATATAATTTGAAATGTTAGCAAAGCGGAGGGGATGAGAAGGAAAATTGTTGCTGCTTTACTTGTTTGTTCTATTTTCAAGTTCGTTTTGACAATACATTCTCAACTGGTTAAATTAGGAACATTTTAAATTTTCAGATTTGTAAGCTTTATAATTTTCTGCCTGTTTCAATTGTCCAACTTATAACATTCTAGTTTCCTTTAACGTCCTCAAATTTTAACGAGGTTTTTAACATTTAGAAAATGAAAATAATAAATTGAAAATGTAAAAATTCGGATTGCCGATGAATAGAAATATATTACTAATAAATAAAATCTACTAATTTCATGTTATTTTCATAGATAAACTTGCGGAAAACACATTTCAGTAATTTTCATTAATGTTGCTAATTAAAACAAAAATAAACTTCGAATATTTTATTTTCATTAAAATTCTTATTATCTACACATTAGCGAAGTAAGGATCTTGAGGGTCATAAAAAGCTCTAGATGCGAGGAAAATCTTCAGGATCTGGTAAATATGGAAATTCAGGATAAGGAAATGGGAAAAGTTCAGGAGGTAGTAGAATTTCCGGAGGTGTAGGTATTCCAACTTTATGATTAACATGAAAAATATTGTCATATTTATCACCAAATCTCTTCTCAATTTCATCTATGAATGAATCCATGCGGCTCCATGTGGAATCATCATTTGAATTAGCTGGATGGTCTACGTCAAAATAATGATTTACTATACGCTTTGGTTTAGTAACACCTTCATGTGGATAATAGTGATGTTCTTCATGGTATTCTGGATCTACTTCTGCTAGATTTGGATCTGGTAATGCCACAGTTGTTGGTAAGTTTTCATGATCCACGACTGTGGTTTTAGCAAAAGTGCATAACAAGATACTTAAGAAAATGTATATTTCCTTCATCTAAAAAAAAAACAATCAAAAATTATTTGCAATAGAATATCAACGTGGCTTACCTTCTAAAGTTATAACATTAATAGAAATTTGTTAACTATATTTAAATATAAATATTCAAGTAAATTCAAATTCAAATATCCTTGGTTAAATTATTTAAATATATTTATTTCTCAATTATAATTTAAATTTTTTTGAAGATAATGTGTTCACTATCTTTATAACCAGAGCAACTTGAAAGTAAAATTTTATTTGCTCAATTTGCGTAACATTTTTAAATAAACAAAGATGTTAAGAGATTTGGAAATTTGATCCGTTTTCCTTTCAATTTATTTACTAGATATGGCAACATTGAATTATTTAACTAGGTTTTTGACATTTTAACATTTGACTCTGGCATTTTAAAATTTCGCTATTTGACATTTAAATATAATATTTTGTAATTTGATATCTACCTCTTGATATTACATATATCTTGTTTCTTCCAATTATTTACTTACTTTTCCATAAAGCCCCGTTTTTAATTTTTCATTATTGTTCTTGTGTGCACGAGCCAACTTTTTTATAGGGGGCTAGTGCGGATAGAATATCTTCAAAACCCCACTAGAAATTTCTTTTACAGAAACGTCCAGAATCGCCATCCCCCCCCCCCTGCAATGCTCGCTTCTTCAAATTTTTCCGCCCCGGGACATTTAATTTCTTTTCTAACTGGGACGGGTACCTGGATCCTTTGTATGAAGCATCTACAGAGAGCATCAATAATCCGAACGTCAAAAACCCGGATCGTCGACAATCCGGATTCAATTCTGGCGAAAAAAAATTGAAATTTCCATTAAAAATAAATTTCTTAGTTTGTATAGTTGCATGAATTTTGCAAAAACAATTTTAAATTCGTGTCACTTTTTCCTTATTATTAAAAAAAGGCGTGCAAACAATGTCAATATAAAGGTCCCTCTTTACGGGGTCCCAAATTGGGCCAATACAAATCATCACCAGTATGTTGACGATCGTTGGCTTGTAGTGGCCAATATTGGTAGAGGTTGGAACTAATGATAGCCAAGCATGGCTATGTTATGACCCCTCTTCTCGATGGTTCAAGTTGGGCTGTTGCAAACCATCACCATCGTAGAGGAACATTGGTTTGTAGGGGAAGATGATGGTGGAAGTTGGAAATTATGTTGGCCAAAGATGGCTTCGGGAGCGGTTTTTGACGTCACACCGAAGAGCCAAGTGTGTAAAATAAATATTTACAAAGTTATTTGTATATATATGTGAATAGAGTATAAAAATTTGTTAAAGTCATCATTTACCATTTGAGGTTGAATTTTAATCTCAAATAACTTTTAAACGAGTCGATTTAACAAAAAATCTTTTTTGTAAATCGTTTAATTTCCTACAAGTATATGTTTTGAATTTTACTGGATGATAATTCGTTCGAGCGCAATAAAATTCCAAATAAAAAGAAAAAAATTTCCCGTGTTATTTAAATATAAAATCAAAAATCAAGATGAGCGACCTCTTAATATTAATTATTGAGAGCTCAAACTTTGCCAGAATTTTTTTGTCATCTTGATAATACTTTCATGGTTAAAAAAAACTTCAAGTTTTTTTGGCCCACCCTAATATTCAAATTAGAAAATATATTGTTCTTTAGTGAATTATCTAAATGCAGTAATAGAACAATTATTAATACGTTTAAGTTTTTCATAACAGTTTCATGGCATATGATACGTACGATGGCGAGAACTTACATATCCTGTCATTGATATTTGTTTCATTCCCATACTCCTGACATATTGCCCATTTGAATTACCATATAATTATATATCCACAAACTTCCCTAAATTGCAAGAAACTTGATTTGTTGAAAAATCTCGAAATATATTACAGATAGCACGTTTGAAAGAAAACTCGATCGAAGTTCTAAAAGTTTTTCACAGTTTTTTTTTATAACGTGTAATCGCATGACCTGGAATGTCTTTGATCTCATCAGATAAAATAAGAATGAAAGTTTCACACAGTTTACTTATCCATATATTTTTTTTTCTAATTTTTCAAAAAACTCTTAAAACAGATATAATTCCTACCAGACAGCTAGCAAAGAACTAAACAAATAGTTTTCAAAGAGTAATATTAAAGCTTCTCCTTAAAAATCTGCATAACTTTGAAATGAAATACAATTTAAAATATTTTGAAATATAATTCTCATCATAAATTTTATTACTTTTGATAAAATATATATATTGCAGTTAAATAGACAATTTCTACAAAATTCTATTATTGATAAAAAAAATAAAAGGCAGATAGGTTATGACGATATTCACTAATTATACAAAATATGCGCTATCATATAAATTAATTTTATAAACAATAATTATTTTAATCTTATACGAAGTTAGTAGAAAACTATAAAAATATTGTAATAAAATCTTT
>JAODAH020049169.1:0-11692 GCA_027574865.2 Coproporus ventriculus | reverse complement strand
CGCGATACATCAGATTCCATACTTTTCGAAAATTTGGTTGACCCGAGCTAAATTTGATTATAATATTTGTGTTTTGTGTAAAATTTGGTTAGTCGAATAGATTTTCATAAAATATTAAAGAATTGGAATCAAAGCTGTTCTAGAATAATATTTCTTTAACATTTAAAATGCGGGGCAAGCAGTAACAGACCAAGAGCCAGTGAAACAAAAAAAATGGTGCTGAAAAGAATCAGTCCGCAACTTTTGTGGCTTCTTACGGCTACATGGATCGGTGGATTTTGATAAACTTTGTTATCGGTGGACTGATGGAACTGCTAAAAAAGTCTGTACCTTGAGAGCCCAAATGTTGTTATCGAGAAGCAGTGCGCAAACCGGATATTTTTATTTTTCATGAAAAGTGATGTTAGGCATGTGACATTTGCGCATTCGCCAATTGGTGGGTGAGGCTGTAGAGGTCCATTTAGTTAAGGAAAAAATGATTTTTGGGAATCAGTGCGCAAATAGTGTCTTTCGATTTTTGTATTATTAAATAGTGTGGAAAATCAATTTGCTGACTTGAGAAATGAGTGGAATATTCTTAAAATAAGGTTTCTTGTTGAAATATATATTAAATAAGGTCTGTATATCACACAAGTGTGTCCAAAACTTCATTTAAGACTTTTTCTGTGATTATTTTGACCACTGTACAGATAAGCTCCTCAATTACGTTTTCTATTTGAATATATTAAGTGATTTATCATTCACTTTAGTTATTCCAGATTTGGTAACAATAATGTAAACCAACCAATTAGAATTTAACTGCTTTAAACTAATTCCTGACTATTTACATCATTTGAAATATTGTTAAATCTTTTTACTTATAAAACCCTCAATTATACCAATCATTCAAGTTTTGCATTTGACTTTTCAAAACAAACTAAAATAAAATATGAAGACTATACCTCCATCTATCAATTAAATCTACTGCTATATTAATCAATGATTTATTAATTTTTCAGGTTTATATGAAATACAGTAGATATTTTGTAAGTAGTCTTTTTAAATATTTCATTAAATTTACTGTACATTAAAATGCAGAACATCATAAATCACTGTTTTAATTAATAATGATTCTCATAAAAGTATTTTATACAATAAATTGCACAACGAAAAATTTTAAGGCACGCGTGCAAGTTTTAGCACAAAGCAGAAGTGCCCCTTAAAATTCGATATGCACAAATTGTATATGATATTTTTTGCACTTTATCCATATTTATTTAAATAATTAATTATAAATTCATTTTTTGTTGTGGCTGCACTGCAAATAT
Organism: Coproporus ventriculus; assembly: GCA_027574865.2. NCBI lineage: Eukaryota > Metazoa > Arthropoda > Insecta > Coleoptera > Staphylinidae > Coproporus > Coproporus ventriculus. The sequence goes on along the minus strand of JAODAH020049169.1, from coordinate 10,385 downwards.
TATTGACAAGCACCCTGTTAAATTCGAAATAGATCAAATAGATATTAGAATTATAAGGTGTGAACTAACTTTTTTATACAACGTTATGCAACACACATTGCATTTAATAAACTCAGTTGCTTGCAAATGATTTTATTTGTCTGATCCATGATGTAATTTCTCTTTTCAAATTTGATATATATATATAAACGGCTCTAACGATTTGCATGAAATTTTGTATTTAGAGTAAGGTTTTGCTTCTAAGTCTATCCATATAGTTGAATTTCTTGTAAAAACACAATTTTCCATATATATATATATATATATATATATATATATATATATATACAAGAATTGCTCGTTTAATGTAATTAGATAGATATTCGTTTATTTGTTTGCTTTAAATAGTTCAAATAATTTTTCTCCAATTAAAATAATATTGCACTTTAAATCGTGTAGATAATCTTGAAGCTGAAGTTCAATATTTTAATTAAAGTGATAGAAATGAGTTTATTTGATTTGCATAGACATCGCAGTTGCTTAATCAAAACTACGGTTATTCAAATTTTATCCCCATTTCCTACATTTTCTTAGTAAATGAGGAAATTATGAATTAACCGAACATTATTATTTCCTTTTTAAAATTTGCATGCATCTATGCATATGCATAATTGAAAATTAGAAAAATCATTGTTCCGCAATTAGCATAAAAATAAATCTCGCGGTAAAATCTTTTATATATAATATACTGTCAATGAACTATATTTAGTCATTGATCAGAAAAAACCGTTAGATGCATGAGTAATTTGAGTTCAATTTGAATCTGCTATAATAACATGTGTGATGTGATTAACAACTAGTGTTAGAATTAATGCAATCAAGAGGAAAAAATATCATTTCTCCGATTTCACATCATGAAATGCAAATAATCCAGTCGCACATTTAAATTAGATTGTGTGGATAGTGTGTAAGCTTTTCCAATAATCAGATTATTAAACGGGAAAGCATTTTAAATTGTTAATTATATTGAACACTTTTTATGCTTATATAATTTGTTTTAGTTAAAGTAATTGCAAAATCTGCAAGAATTTAGATTTAAGTTTATTTATGCTTATATAAAGCATTTAATTTTCTAATTAGAACAAGAAAAAAATGATATTATCAACATTTATCATTAATTAACGACAAAAATATTTGTATCATGCACTGTAGAACATGTTTCATCCTTGTTGGGAGTCATCAACTACAGGTAGCGACGATGCAATTTAAATAATCAACAAATAAATTTAAATAGAAATTAAAACTTAGTTGAATTGAATTTACAACCTTAACAATTTAAAAAAATTAAAAACACTAATTGTTTTAAAACATTTAAATCACGTTAATTAGTTATCAAAATGAACTATATATACAAATAGTCTACCACCGACAACTACCAGTCTACCAACAACAACGACAGAGAGAATGAGAGAATGAAAAACTGGAGCATTTCTAATCGAAAGAAGAAGAAGATTTTTCCAGGAATAGATATGAAAAAGCATAATGCATCCTGTTTCCACTCTTCTTGCAGTTAAAAACATGACAAGTGATTTAACATATATCATAAGAGACATTTTAAAAAAGACAATTAATTAATATGTGCAAATACAAATTACCGTTGCATTTTATTAATCTAGTAAAATTAGAAGTAAGTTGCTTGTCGATTAACTATTAAACCAAACCCAGTGGTAGATGGTAGCAGTAAGTTCTTCAGCGTATGCCAGGCATCCAAAGTTAATCTCAACCAGGAGCGTACGCGTTCCTGCTGTTAGCACATATGAAGTGCTGTATCGACCTTGCAAAACGGTTACTGACCTGCACTTTCTTATAACTCGACATTACTCGTCAATAACATCATCATTTAACTTGATCAAGTATCTAACAACGAAGCTTTATGACAAAATAATATTTTTTTCATTTTAGAAGTACAAAATGTTTTGAATAAAACAATGTCAATGTTAGAATACTTTCGGTGGTTAACGTCAAAGTTAATTTAAAAATGGAATTAGTGTTAACTTAACCGAAGCAGACCATTAATGAACCTGTTAGAGAAACTATTTCAACAAATTAAATGAACCGGCTAAAGTATGTTTAAAAAACAAGGCGATATTTTAAATAATTTGTTTCTTTTATCAAATTTAATTGTTTGGCATCAATTACGCTGTTTCATTTGTTTAAGCAATAATGTGCTGGATATATCCCAAGTTAAAAAAGAAATATTCGCGAACTGAATAAAAAGTGATCAAAATTACTCAATTGGCCTGAATATCTAAAAGAATCAAATTAGAAGTTCGTATAATATTTTCGATTGATTAATGGCATCAATGAACCACAAAACAAATTATTATTAGAAAATTTATTTTTAAGAACTTTTTATTTAGATATCTTTTTAATATTATTTTATAAAAGATATTTAGTAAAATAATAACATTTTAATTCTTAACAAAATATAAATCAATTGCAAGTTTCCTTTTAGAGAAAACAAGTCGAAACCTATACGTCTTATCTAAATAAACTATTTTATATAGTACAATAATTAAATTTAAAAAATCCTCCTTCTAAATTAAATGTAGGCGTGTTTAGAAAAACGATGCCCATTTTATTGTTTTGGGTATCAAACATAACTTCGTTAAACACATCTCCGTCACCTTAACCTGTGAGTTAACCGTCTCTATCCTATGTGAACTATCCAGAGCATTCCAGTATAAGTAGATCTTAATCCTAGACATAGCAGGAGTGAGAAGTGGTTGACGAAGGTATTTTTGAGGCCCATGGGCTTCAAAATTTATAAACATGAATCATCAGTTGTTTCGAGAGGAGTGAGGACTACAGTTGCAAATTTGAATGCATGTAATCAAAGACAAATGTACGTTGATAGATTGGCCTATTCACAATAAACCAATAAGTAGCCTAGTTGCGAAGCTCCTCAAATTGGACACTACTCCTCACCTACGAACTTATATATGGATTTGTTTAATGGAGTCATTAACTCGCAGGGGCACTTTTTATGATTTAAAATACCTTACATTTAGCATAGATTTTCAATTGTACGAATTTTGGCATAAAAAATTATGAATCAAGTAGAGGGTTAAAAAGAAATGAAGGATGAGAGTTTGAAATGTTTGATTTTTTTTCTTTTTTCTATACAAAACTATTTATTTTATCATTTTTCTAAGAAATTGATTCCCACGTTTCCTGTGCATCCTTCGCATATTTAATTACGACATTTATGATTAAAATGCATCTCATCCATCCTCTATCTCTTTATCATTACAAAACAATGAAAAGTTACTTGATATAAAAAAAAAAGAAATCTTTCATTTGCATATCGCCCCTACAAAAATCTACTAGATATTAGAAACAAATCAATAAATTTTATATACAATCGTGAAAGCATCATAACAATAATTTACATAAATCAGATATAAATTTAACGGTTGTCTACTTCTTAAACATAAAATATCATCACCCACCGATTCAATTAAAAGTTGCATTGAAAGGTGGGAAAAATCTACGGGAAAATAACTTGTAGATAATTTACAAATAAAAAACATTAAAATTTGAATAATTCTGCTATTTCCTTTAATGAAAATCCGTGCAGATTTTTAATTATCTTGAATGAAACTAATTAATTATATATTAATATTTTAGTATATCTTTAGTATGAATATTACAATAATTATTTAGATAATTTTGCATTTAAACTGTTAATAAATTGTAATGTTTATGTGTGATAAATATCATTTCTATTATTCAATTCTTAATTAACCTATATTTACTAAAGGAAGTTACTTGTATTTCCTGAATAATGCAACATTGCGGCATGCAAAATATGAATTTTGCAGAATAATTTATTTTATATTTTACTGCATTATCCTACAATTACGGCATTAGCACTTTACATAAGTGTCTGCAATTTTTAATAGATAGAAGTTCAACTCAAACCAGATTTAGTTATGACGAATTTTACCATTTTTTATGCACTTTTCGAAGCTAAGATTAGTGCATTAAGAATATTTTTTTTGTATGCACATTTGGAGATTTATTTATTATTTGGAGAATACTTGATAAAAAAAAATTTTGTTCTTCGTGGGTTTTGGGGTCGCCGATCACGAATGTGACATTTAGATAGAGGTATTATTTTGATATGAAACCTTAAAAATTTTACACAAATCTAAATATTAATATCAAAATTACAATAATTATGATTATGAATTTAAATAATCATTTAACATTAAAGTCATTATTACAGTCTCATCTTTTAAAAGAATTTAAATTTCATCTCTCTTCACATTTACAATAATTCAATCTATTTGAAAATATTTCACTTTCATTGTTCTATTAATATAAAACATCTTAATGTTACTTGAAGCAGACAATAAGAACAGACTGCTCCCCTATTATGCAGGTTACTGAGCCACAAGAAAAACTTCATTTTAATTTTACACTTCCGCCTATGCGTGTGAATTCATTCGCTACGATTACAGAAATAATAATTGAATAGAAAAAAAATTGAAATAAAATGGTGTGTAAAATTTTAAACAATTACTTTGAATTAGTGTGATTGTTGGAAAACCTGTTACATTCTAAAATGATTTAATTTTTGTTGGCTAAAACACGACTTAATGATAATTTCTAGTTTGTATCTTTGTAATAACATGAAATTACAACAAAATACACCTACACGAACTTAAGAGGTATATATATATTATGTATATTATATACATTTTTTTTTAACTTTATATAATTTTACGTTAATAAAATTAATTAAAATGTAATTTTGTTGCAGAGTAATGCACCTTACATCAGAGATTCGATGCCGATGAGCCCCCATTCAAGGGGTTATTACGGGCCGCGGGCCTAACCATGCGGGAAGAGGAACTTGAGGTAGCCCTTAAGGTAATTAATTCTTTCATTACGATATAATTCATTTCTGTAATTAACTTAGAGTTTCTTTTTTGTTGTAAATTTTTACATGCGTAATTTTTTCCTTCCATGCCGTCAACAGTTTTTATAGAACTTATTACATTAAAAGTAAAGTATGACCTTAGAAATAGGGTCGTTTTCACTTGACTTCGTGGTTATTGCTCTTATTACTATTTACGATACTCAACCGCAACTCACTCTAAATCTATATACCTACTAGATAGTCCATCTATATAGAAAATCTTTAAACCCATCATAAAAATTTGTCTTGAATTAGACTGACACTATTTTATTTTATTCAGTGAATCTCAAGTGTCCAGTACAATGCAATTTTACAACAAGTTGTAATTAAGGGTTGTAAAAATGATTTTGGGGTGTCATATGTGGTCTAGTGCGGAAGCCGATATCAATAGGTGCAGCCTGTGAACTCGATAAATCGAAAGCAGGATCGATTTCAATGCATACTTATGCAAACTTACATACAACTCCACATTCGCTGGTGCCAAAAATATATTCGATTCTATTTGTTGTTGCTTTCGTTAAATTTTTCAATTATTCAAATAAGTAAATTATTTAAGAACTGTCACATTGGTAGAACTTGTGGATGTTGCGCATCATAAAGCGCACTGATAATAACGGCGCAAAAGAAATGACCTAATTTGTTCACCGGTGTTCATGCATCAATAGTACAGGTTTTGCCTGTATGTGTGAAAACGCTCTTAATATTTTATTTATTTCTTGCAAAAATTAACATAACCAAAAATAAACAACTCTTAAAATTGCTTAACTGTTTAATTACACTTTATAATTAGGAGTGGCACATTATATTTTCCAAATTTCCTCCTTTGGAGTTACAAAAATAATCTTAGAGTAGACAGGGCTATTTAACTATCAAGAAAACATATGTTTTATGGCTGAAACTTCTCTGAACGGTTGTGATGAGTGTGAATCGACCATAAGTGATTAAATGTATTAGCTAACGAAAATAAAACAAAATCTTCAAGGAAGAGATACAAAATGCAAGTAATCGAGTTATGAATGAATTTAACTTGATTTCAAAGTACATTTTCAGCTCAAAGAGTCATAGTTTAGTCAGCTTCAAAGTTTTTTTTGTCTGTTTTCCTTCAATGTAATTCAGTATTCCAATATAACAATTTATCAATGTCGGGTAATTCAAATCGGTCACATACATATGGCACACCCTATAGAAAGCGAATTTGTAATTTTATGAGTATCCTTCGCATTGTCATGTATAATATAATTGTAATCATTGTTATCTGATATTAATTCGAATAATTAAATGTAAATTTTAACTTTCATAATTTTCTCCTTTCTATACACGAAAATTTTCTTTATGTGGGCAGTTTCATATTATTTTTCTTGGTTTCTTCCTAGCAGTACAAGTTGTTCTTTTTTATTTATATAGAAAAGAAAGTACTATGAAAGTTATGTTTGAGAATTGCATTAAAACAGGTTCTTTCATACAATACAGTAATTCGCGCACTTTTTTTATTAATGTTTGTACGCATTTCTGGAACAGTAATCACAGTCATGCACGCATTCTCCCACACAAATTTAATTATCTGGAAGGTTTATATATAACTATACTTCACTTGCAAATTAAATGAAGCCTAGATCCGGAGTTGAATAAAATAAAAGCAGTTCCATTTGACAATTAATATTTAACAGATAAATTGCATCATATTTTCCGTTATAAAAACAACAAATATTTTTAGAAAGAAAACATTATTTTACATTTAAAGAGTTCAATACAAGAAATCGAATAATTTAAACATGAAATCTTCATGTATTTTATTCATTCATTTATTATTAAAAGTTCCAAAATGAAAATTATATGTTTGTTTTTAATGTTAAAAAAGGCGGTAGTTTTTGCCCTTGACAAAGACCAGAAATAATTATAATGAACCCAGATTTATATCATCTAATGTCCTTGGCACTGTATGAATAAATCAGATAAAATAACAAAGGAATTCTTTAATTTAATTAACAAAAATATAAAATGTAAACGAAAATAAATTTTCTAAATATATTTAGGCAAGTATTCTTCTTTCTTTAAAAGATTTTCTATTATATGCGTTGGAAAAAATTTTCATAATGTTTTCCAAAATCTCAACTGAAATCAAATATGTATATATATATATATATATATATATATATATATATATTATTAAAATTAAAATTAAAATTTTTCATCTATATAATTTGTTTGTATTACAACAAACAATAAATCTGAATAAAATGTGTTAATTATGATTTTTATTCTATTTCTATAGGTGGTCATAGTGGGAAATGGAGGAGTAGGAAAATCTAGTATGATACAACGGTACTGCCGAGGTACATTTACAAAAGATTATAAGAAAACTATTGGAGTGGATTTTCTTGAGCGACAAATAGAGTAAGTAGAATTCGAAAAATTGCTTAAAAAACAGATTAATTCTAATTGACACTACCTACTAACGATTATCAAAATGTATATTTTTTATTAAATTCAGTTTATTCTAGGGATTTTACTTTTATTTGATTTTTTATAATATTTTTAAATAAATATATCAACTAGAAATTAGAAAATGTTTATTCTAATTTCATTTTTCTTCGTTTCTAAAAAAATGTTCATTACCCATCTCAATGCCTACAATTTAATTTTAATATGAAGATTTTTAAATTAGCTATTTTAGTTTGAAAATTAAAAATTTTGCGATTCCTGGATAATCAAATATTTTACTTGTGTCATTTGTTTTATTTTATTTTTATTAATGTGAATATTATATTTAAATGTTTTCGAAAATTTTTAAATTAAAATTTATTATCCTTCATAATCCACAATAATTATAAAGCACGCTCTAAAAATCCAGGCAATTATAATAATCTTTAATTACTCATTATTTTTTTACTTTCTCGATATAAATTTGAATATTTCATTGCAATCCTTTTATGAAAAATTTCTATCTTTATTCTTTATACATATAATTAATAATGAAATTGCAATTTTATATAAGGAATAAATATTTGCAAGTCCAATTAAACTAGTTGTAAATGGTGAATCTTGATTAATTATCTTTTAATGGCATATCATAATGATTGAAATGTGGAGCAAAGAAAATAGTTGTAATACTGGTGTTAAGAATTTTGCAGGAAATGTTCGCTTATATTTTGTATTAATGAGATCATAGGTATCATGTTGTGTAATTGAACTTTCACGTTCTGCATATTCTTGTTTTGATATATTATAGTTAATGCAATTCCCTTTTGCTTGTGGGCATTTGAACTTACGTTTTCTTCTAAGGTATTACTTTGCGCGGCGCACATTCTTGTTCGGTTGTTCCATAAATATTCTTGATATTTTAATTATTAAATTGCCAATGAAACTTGCGTCTATTTAAATTATTTAAACAAAAAATTTAATTGTGAGTTTAGACGTCTAGTTTAAATCTTGGCGAACTTAAATTTAGAGGAACGGATTGTTAGGGCAGTAAACTATGCGAAGATATGTTAAAAGGCGCCAGAGAACACCGCTAAAAATATTATAGAGTTGTCTCTATTTTAAGATACAAATGTTAATGTGAAATATTACACTGACAAACCACAAACATTATTTACTCTTTACCACATTAACCAATTGTTAATTACCATACATTAAAATAAAGATATTTTCAATTCCGTTATCGTTTTTATTATCTTTTTATAATATTTTCTGTTTTGTAGCAAAATAAAACCTGTTCACCCCATTTTTTATGTTTCTTTCCAACAACAAACACCTTCAAATAGAAACTCATTTAATATAAAATGAAAATAAGCATTTTAATTGTATGAGAAGCAGGCTGTTAAAATGTATATAAAAATGCTAATAAAATGGTCTACTTGCGTTACACTATTTTCCGAACATGCACTCCTTCAAACAGGATATTATGATTATTAAATATTATATTTGAATCTCAGATATAAAATTATGCAAAATGAGTTTTGTATTCATTCACCTTATATGTTATCACATAATTAAGTTTCAATATTTGATATGTAGCACTATTTAGGTGTTCACTAAATAAAGTAGGTAAATTGATGTAATTTTCTAATTGTTTTATTAATAGATAATAAAAAAGAGTGGCTTAAAAAGGAAAGAGTAGGTTGTATTACATTTCTTTTTGAAATGTATGTTATAGCATTCAATAACAAATTCAATGATAGAGCAATTATTCTGTTTCACATTATATTTTTTCCAACAATAGTAGGTACATTTTGAAATACTTTTAAAAGAATCAAAATATATGCCATTATTTCTTAATGGTGTGATCTATTTTAAAGACGAAAGTTATAAGCACTTTCACAAACGAATTTTAAAATTTTCTTTGCCAAAAGAAAAGTGATTATACAAATTTTAAAAAAGGAATTATTGATTAAATTAAATTCGCAAGGACATATGGGCAATATACACATTACTAAATATGAGCATTACAGTGGAGCCGAATTCCATTGTCAAAAAAGAAATAATAATTTTAGTTGGTTAATTTTGAAAAATAATCTGTGGCACAATGACAGAAGATCCGTGTATCTACTATAGAATATATATAACTCCGTTTCACCACCTTTATCTTCGATTACTTTTATAAATACCTCAATTTCCCCAATAGCTTTACATTTTGGGTATTTCATCTAATCTAATTAAAAATCTTCAGGATCTGTATGTGAAATGGTCTGGAATTTCTATCTATAGTGTGCGACTAAGGCAAAATAGTCTTGCCTTCATACCGACTTGCATCATCACAGATTGATCTGAAATTAAACCTTTCAAAAAGTTCATTCGTGTCACAAATTATTTGTGAATTCTTAGTACCCCAAAAGGTCACATGAATATTCATGAGAACGTTGCTTCATCCATTAATATGTTCAAATTAACGATACTAGATTGAATGATTACAATTCTTAAAAAATCTGATAGAATTCTACTCAGACTTAGCATTGACTTATTATATAAGCTAGAACGACTCAAACCCCGTACACACTTGGGCACATGTTGTGTAACGTATTCCTAGATTTGTTGTTGATAAACTCGATCATATATCCAGTAGTATAAAACTTGTTACAGGACACAAAATATGTATATGGACATACCAGCCCATGACCAACAGTTTATAGTTGTCATTCGACATTTTAGAAATGTTACAATCTGTTCCGCGATCCTGTACTAAAATTTTCAATATAGTTTTCTGTTTCCAGACTACGTGTGCAGTGAACTTCTCTAGACTATTTAGAGTAGATTCTTGAACAATGTTAATGATCAATGATCATGTTGCTAGAACAGTATGACACTTCACGTCGGTTCCTTTGATGTTGTGTCCCCGATTTTTCGTGATCTAGATAGTTACACATTGTTCGAAAGCGCTTCCATATTCTTGTCGTTAGCCATTAAAATTTCGATTATTGAG
>JAODAH020049141.1:0-13038 GCA_027574865.2 Coproporus ventriculus | reverse complement strand
ATTTTCCACTTCTACATGTGATAATAATTATAATTATTTGAAGGTGTCCACCTGGAATATCATCGTGGGCTTCAAGTTTTATCCAAGTTCCAATAGAAAACTGCAATATTAATGACCCTTTTAACAATTATGCGATAAATCATGCATTAAGTATATTGGCATTGATATTGAGCCCAGTTGATAAACGTGAACAATTTTTGCAAGAGGTAAATCAACATTTTTACTCTTTTTTTTCTCTTGTTAAGTAAATTATTAACTACATGAATTATAGCATTAATATAAGCAATTACAAGCTTAAAGGAAATGTTTTTATTAATTACAGCTCATTGCGATATTTAATGTTTCTTTGTAGATTGTACAACAAAAGGAAGATGTGGCAGTTGAAGCCCTTTGGGTGATGGTAGATTCAGATGGTGAAGAAGATGAAGAATCCTCCGGAACTGCTCTGCGAGAAAATGATTTGGTTGCTTTATTAAATCAAATCCCACTTGATAACCTATTTCAAGTTGTCTTACAAATTAAATCCTCCGAACAAGTAATTTTTATTACCTTCACTATTCTTTCAATATTAAAATAATCAATTTTAGGAATCGCATGATAAAAATCACATTAACAAAGAGTACTACATTTTAAAATTTTTATCATTTTCGACTACACTCTTAAAACTTATAAAATGTGGTCTTAAAACATATGATCAACCGAGATATCATCAATTTTGTAAACGGCTCAGTAGGTTTATACGGCATATAGTGCAATATGCAACTGATGAGTTAGAGATACTTTTTAACTCGAATGAAGTGAGTGATCCGGCAATGCTTGAACGTTTACAAGTAGAATATGATTCATTTTTTCTGCGTGCAATTTATTATCTTTATCGTTCTGAGAAAATAGGAGCCTGGCAATTTTTAGCGGTGATTCCTTATGATTTGATTTCATCATTAACTTTATGGAAAATTTTTTATTTTCTTCACCAAATGGATACATCGATAAGTAAAATTTTGAGTACGTTACGTTATTATATAAAAGTAGGTTCATTCAATTTTATTTTTTATTTTAGATCCTATTGATTTAACTGATTATTCTGAAAAAGTTTGGGAGAAGTCGGTGCGAGAACAATTCGAAGAGAAATTAGGGAAACTTGAGGATGATGAGTGTTATTACCTTTTAAATACTTTTGCCAATATGGCACTTGCAAGAAAACAAGATGATATGAACTTTATCTATTCTGCTACTATTGATTTACTTCATGTAAGTTATTGTTTTCTTCTAGCCAGATGAAATATCAATTGGAAATAATATTTTGGGATCTGAAAATTTCCATAACCTTACTAGAACATTCTTATTAATTCCATCTGTAATCTTTAAATTCCGATTCTTCCACTTCTGTCTTATTGAAAATTTAAATATTCTTGAATAATAAATTTAATTTTCTTTTAGATTGGCTTCATATGTAAAACAACTCAAGAAACGTGTTCCAAAAATGTTCGAATACTTCTTACACATATAACCTCAAAATATCCCCTACTACTCTCGGATATATTAAAAACTGTAAAGGAAAACATGACCTCAATTGAAGATTTATCAATATATTTATATGAAGAACTACCAATTCAAATTTGGAAACCGACTGATTTTGACTTGGATATTATCTCAAATTGGTTATTAAAGAACAATATTGGATCTCATGAAAGCAAACTAGCCCGCATGATTCTATCACGATTAAACTGGGAATTGGTAGAAGAAAATAAACTGTTCCTGCCTTATAGTCTTCACTGTAAAATTGCTTTATTGATAGCTAAAGCAGTAGAAAATGATCAGGGATATCTACATTGGGCTTGGCAAACCGCTTTTCGATTAAGGCTGCATATTAATGATAAAGGCTTTAATAATTTTCATGATGTAAAAGATATCGAACATTTTGATTCAATTTATTTAGGTAGGTTAAGTTTATTTTATTATCTACCCATTTTGATTTATTTAAATTCAGGTATAAGGAATCAACAACCGTTAGCAGCTTTCCTAGGCGTTTTAATATCCTCATGGGGACATCTTGTGCCTTTAGTGTGTACTAAAGGATTCGATCAATTGCTTTTCTTACAAATCCATCAAAAACATGAAGCTGTTTTATTCGCATTAAATTTGATTGTACCTCTTTTTATTGAATCCCAAGAGGCGTTAATCAACCTTGAGAAATTTCAAAATATTCTTTTGGGATTGTTATCCGCCGATCGTGCTTACATTGTGATCGCAAAAAGTTATATTTCTAAGCAAAGTACAATCATCGAACAATTTGGGAATATGATACAATCCCAAATTGCAAATTACGGTTGGTACAATTGTTCGAGTCCTAGATTTATTGTACGGTTATGGATTAATTCTTTGATCTCTGTGCCGCATTGGAATCGTGACAGTAGCATTATGTATCTACTTGATGTCATAATTAAGGCTTCATTTTTTGATACACCCACAATGGATGCAATTATTGATATATTAAAAGATTTATTACAGGTAAGATACTAACTATCAATCACTTATTATTCTTATTATTGATTCTTAGAGATAATTTTTTATGTAATTCAATTTTGTCTTCAAATTGAATAACATAAATGAATAATTTTTAGTGTGCAACACCACAAGAACAAAGCAATTCAATTAGTTCGTTATTTAAATGGGCTACACAATCTACAAATTCACAAAATTTGCTGATAAACACTTCACTTTCTTCATATCCATTCCTCGCTTTTATAATGATTGGTTTAGAATTTGAAGAAAGAGAAAGAAGTACAGGATTGTGGAATGAAATTTTAAATCAACTCCGAAACCAGAAAGGAAAAATTAACGTTGATATTGCAATTAAGGTAACGATATTTCATTTAAGAGTAAATAGTAAGTCTAACTTACATATTTTCTTTTGAATTGTAATGTGTGTAATATAAGAATTCTTTGAGTTTCTCTATCAGATTTAAAAAAATCTAAAATGTATTAGATATTTTTGTTGTTTTCTAGAAAGCAGCTTCAAAGTTTAAACTTCCATCATTTTCATCAGGTTCCCTTTGTATTTTCCGATGGGCACAACAAGCTTTGGATACAGCAGTAGATCACCCAATTTTAGCACTTTTATGGCAAAAATTTTTTCTCTTATACCTTTATCGTGTGCCATCTGTGGGGTAATAAGTTTCTTACACATTTTATACATATTTTTGAATAATTTCTGTTTTTAGTACTACAGATAGAGGATGTGTAGGTGACAAATTTTTTGAGGGTGTGATTAATTTTAATTTTTTAAAGCGAATAAAAAAACGCTTATTGGAAACTGTGGATTATTATAAAGAAAAAACCACAGAAATGGAATTTAATCATCTAGCAGCTGCTAAACAATTATTTTACATGTCTGGATTAAAGTAAGTTAAACTTCCTGCAGAAATTTAAGGCTCAATTTTGATAACTTTGTTGCAGGGTTTTTAATGCATTCAGTTTATGGTTGGAGGAGCCACGATTACAAGAATCTTCTTTACATTTACAAGGCCTGCCACCACAATATGAACCACAACTTTTAAATTTAACTATGCAATATTCAGATGTAAGTCATTTATGCCTCATTTTCATTTGATTTTCTGAAGTTGCTTATCATGTTTTCAATGTAGTTAAGCATATATTTAAGCTTAGCATTATCAAAATAACGAAACCACAAATTTTAGACATCAAAGGAACTCCTAATTTAATTAGTTTCAAGTTCCATTTTGTATTCTATCAGATAATTAAAAAAAAAATTCTTTTTATAGTCCCCCTGGTTGGAATATGTTGATTACAACAAAATTAAAGAGGAGCAAAACGTATCTATACAAATATGGAATTGTGCCAATTTTAGACAACGCAAAAAAATCAACCAACCTTTACCAAATGCAGGAAACAAAATGGAAAGCATCGACCCACATGAAAGAATATTTAGGCGCTTAGAATCGTACGACACTCCCAAAGCAGTATCTCCTATACGAATTTCAAAACCTATTATACCTCCATTAAATATAACAAACGAACTATCAATGTTTACAACCTTAGATCCTTACATCACAACGGTTTTACAATTTGCTCAGTTAGTAAAACGATTTATTAATAATTTCTCTTTTTAATATTGCATATTTTGTAGTAATTATGCTTTAAACTTATCTGAACATAAAGCTTTAGATTGTGCTTATCAAGAATTGCAGACGCAATTATATAGATCTGTTGGAAATACGACTAAAAAGAGTGTTCCTTGTCGAGGTACCAATAAAACTGTTCATTGTTCGGGAGCTGCAAAAATTGTTATAAACTCTGAGGTGGATCATTCATATAATCTTCATATTTTTTTATATTTTAATTTTTTTATTTTTGTAGGAAGCTCGCATGAATGATCACATTGATCATCAGATCCAGCTTAATAGAAGGGATTATGAAACTCTTTTGGCTAAATTACTTCAATCACCCCCACAATCTTTATGCATTGCTTCGGTCGTTATACATCAAGTAATTAAGTAAGTAATATGTACTAAAGATTATTTTTTTCTTAATTAAACAGATAAACAATATTTGGGAGAATTAAAAATTGGTTTATAAAGAAGCAACTGTTTATTCAAAAATTGATTAGAATCGATTAATTTTTATAAAACTCATAAATATTTTTATTACAGTATTATTCAAAATATGAAATTAAAAGCTCCAGAAATGGCGGTATATGGTGTAGAATTATTTTATCGCATTCTAACACTAATTAATGAAGAATCCACAAATTTCCTTCCGACGAAAAAATTGTTTACAGAATGCCTTGAAAAACTTGGCCAAGTAAGTTAAAACATATTAAGATGATTTATTTTATTAATCGTTAATTAATAAAATTTAATTTTAGTCACATATTAATGGAGTTGAATTCGAAACGCCAAGATTGCTTAATAAAATCTTGGAATGTCCAAACCAAGGAATGTATTTAGCACCACATTTTTCACCCCTTAATATTGGCACTGCAAATTTTTTGTTGATGTATTCTATGATTACTAAAGGAGTTGGGTATCAGTACGATCTATTATATTCTTTGTTATCAAAGGTAATAGCCAACAAATTTTGAATGTAGTACTTCACTGCAACTTAATTTGCATTAATCTTATTTTGTAGTTTGATATCATTTATTGGTTACAAAGGAACAATCCCAAATTAAACCAAAGATCACAACTAATTGAATTGATCATGGAAGCTTTAATTCATTTAGGCCAGGAACCTCCAAAAGAATCTTTAATTTTACACGAAGTTTATAGAAAACATCTCATCTGTATTTTTCAATTCCAGTTCCCTGAGCATTATGGTGATATTTTAATGGCCATACTTAAAGCCAGCACTGGAGGAGAATCTGGTAAAAAATTACCTTCATTCTAATTTATCCAAAAAGAAAGAATTACTCATGGAACATGTTTTTTACCTTGATATTGCTTTACATATCGAAACAATTTTAAATTTATCATTTTTCTTAAAGAATTAAATCGAATATATTTTTTCAGATTGTATTTCTATTGATGTATGGCTCGATGTTTTGAATTGTCTTGCACATCCCATTAGATTTGAATTGAATATACCAATGCGAGAGATGTTGAGACATTATGCTCAAAGTCAACAGTTGTTGCATTATCAGGAATTATTGGATACAACAGTTTTACTTTCAAGACATTTTTCAAATGAAAGGTTACAATATGGACTTTATGGTTTATACCCAAAAGCTCGAAATTATATTGATGTCATTGCATTATTTTTGGGAATGATAGGTCATAGTTTATTGATTAGTGCTTTAAATACACATCAAGGAGTTGTAGGTAAGTTACTTTGATATCTAATTATCGACAAAAAAAAAATTTTAAAGAGTTAGGTTAAAATTAGTGTCCTATTTTCTTGGAGAACTTCCAATATCTCTCCAAATTGGTTTCTCTTTGTTTGGAGATCTTGATGTCGAAGAATTGTATAAAATTTGTTTTTTTATTTTAAAACTATTTTTTTGTTAATTTTATTTTCATTTTTAGGTAATAAACTGTGTGAAAAAATATGGCCATATTTATGCGATATGTTTGCTCCATGGATTGTTCCTTATTCAACTAATAATAAAGATATGGCAAATTGGATGCAACAATTAACAGATGATCGAGCTGTATTATTGCCTTGGATAGCCGCAAATGCTCCATTTGCACAAAAAATTGTTAATGTATTTTTTGAATGCATTCTCTACATAATTCAAACATTACCTGGTTTGTTTTCATTAATATCTTTACTTTTTTTCTTATTTTTGATTCTTTTTTCAGCTTGTAATAATATATTAAGTATCGTTTGGCATTGGTATGTTACAAATTTTGCTCATATGGCTGTGAAAGATCATATATTAAATGTAATTCATCAAGCATTCATTTCTTTGCCCTGGACAAAGTTTTGGCCAACAATAAATGATTTAGAACTTATGTTAAAGGTAAGATAAATTGCATAAAAAAATACAGTTGTTTTATTTAATAATGTTTTAGGTAGCAGAACAATGCTTGCCAGACTGCCACACATTCCTAGGTCACATTTTCATAGAGGTGCCTTGGAGAAATTGGTTATATTGCCTAAATGAAAATCGAAATCAACAAATAAAAGCCCGTGTATATCATTGCCTCTTAATATTATTAGTCAAACTATCGAAAGAACCAAAAATTAGATTAAACTCTTCAGAAAAAATTAAAATTTTAATTATAGAAGCTGAAAATTTTGATTGGAATATTTTAGATGTAAGTTCTATCCAAGAAATAATGGATTGGTATGTTATGAGCTGTGATTCACAAGTTATATTCAAGACTGACCTTACAAATTTAGACTTCCGAATTTTACAGTAAGTACATTCATGAATTTGTACACAAAAAAAACCAAATTCGTATAATTTTTATGTATTTCAGCTTTTTGAAAATCGTTTGCTTTTATTCAAAGCCAATGGAGGATTTAAATCAAATAATCATGGAGAAACGTCGTATATTTATAAAGAGTTTCGTAATGCTAATTACAATTTACACAAATCGACATAAAACAAATGTTCCTAGTAAAGAAAAAGATTTAATTAATGTTGTGAAAAATCAGTTAACACACTTGGAGGAAGTTGTTAATTCCCAACATGAATACAATATTATATTTGGAGAATTGTTATCGATATTGAATCTAGCAATTATTCGTAATTCAGTTCTAAAATGCATTGTCGATTGGATTCTTTTACGAGAAGGAGATGGAATGGCTGTTAAAGCGATTTTGAATTGTTTGGGAGAATATGTTCATGATCCCGATTCAGTTGCTGTTTTGTATGAAACAAGTATAGAAGTTTACTTCAAAAATAATGGTAATATTAATTTTATTTTGTCTGTCAAAAAAATTTTGTATTTAAAATATTTTTAATATTAAATGTGTGCCATTTTTAGTGAATAATATTGAGAATGTGTCATGGGAAGAATTATCAGCTTATTTTATATTAAATTTTCCAAAGCAAAATATTTTTATAGAATGTTTGATAAATAAGGGGTGCATTTTTACATTACACTTAATTTTACTTCAGAAAATAGAGCAGTCGCAAGATTATCGGGTTTTGCTTAATTTGATACTTCAATGGATAACTAATTTAACTAGAGGAAATAAAATTGTGTAAGTAGCTAAACAATATATTTTTGTATTCTTGAAAAAGACTGCAATGTATATAAATGTTTATTTATATTTTCTTTTTCTTTCAGGGAGAGTATCGAAAACCGGATACCATTACTATGGTCAGATTTTCTGAATTTAGCTATAATATTTTGTAATGATGATGAAGCTGCTTGTGGCATATTTTTGCAAAAATTTGCTCAATGTTTATTGGTACTATCAGAACAGAAAGAAGCCCTTAAATGGGGAGGAATTTTAGGAGCAATAGGAATCGGAAAACAGAGTGCAGTTACATTGCAGTAAGTATTAAATTTTTATAGTAATACAAGATTTTTCAATGAATACAATTCCTTCATAAGCTAAAATGCAGATGAAGTATCCTGTATCCTTAGACCTTATTTAGGATTCTTTTCTGTTTTTACAGATTTAGATTTTTATGTAAAGCCGTTGCTGGTTACATTTTGGCTCAATTACCTGACTCAAAAGGTGGTAAACAAATGGTAAGGAAAATTCCATTTGCTCCATGCACCGTTGGTCAACCAGGTGGAAACACAGAAGTGCCAAAAATATTACTTAAGTTAGATTTTGGTCAATCTCAAGGAAAAATTAAGGATTGCGCTGAAATAGCCCTTAGAATGGTAAACAAAATAATTTATATTTCTTACTTTATTTCAAAATAATTCCTTTCGTTTTTTAAGTCAAAGAGCAATCTTAATTAAACCTAATCCAGCAGACTTTTTTTTTAACCAAAAAAGATCTCTAGTTATTCTGTTTATTGTTTCAAAATTATATTTTCGTTTTATTTTAGATTCAAGATCCACAAAATACAATAATGAATGTGAAAACGTTTTTATCAAATTTATTATTGCAATTATATATGGAACCGTTTTTGAAAGAGTTAACCACAGTCCTTTAATAATTTTCATTTGTTCTTAAAATAAAATTTATATTTTTATGTGATGACATATGTATTAAAATATTTTTTGTTATTTTTTAAAGTTACGTTTATAGTAATCCTTTTATAATTAAAATGTTATTTGCAAGTCAAAGAAATATAATTATGAGCTGCGTTATGTTAACTTTTATATCCTACCAAATCCATTCTTCTTTTAGCGTAAGGGAATTTGTACAAATCTAACTTTTATATAAAGAAATATAAACCTTAAAAAGAGATTTGGTCCCAAAATTAGATCAAAATGAATAAAGCTACTTTAGATTTATTCTGCTAAACATTTCAACGTTATTTAACTTAATATAATGAAGATATTTATTGGAAAATAAAAGAAAAGGAAAAATTATTACCTGATTATGAGACAGACAATTTATGATTTTATTGTTTTATTAATAAACTAATAACCAAACATTAAAAATTTTTCTGCATTAACCAGTGTTTTATTTTATTAACATGATCACCATGAATGCAAATCTGTCCGATAACTTCATGTACTTGAATTCTTATTGGCTTAATCGAATCAGCTTTTAAATATTCTCTAATTTCATTTTCCATTCTCCAAATATTGCCCTGTATACGTTTTATATATGTTAATCGTCTCATTCCACGGTAAGTTGTTTCCATATAAACAGGCAACATATAGTTCTTGGTGCGCCTTACAAAATATGGTTGATTTAATGCTTCTTTTGAAGGAGGCCTCCAATCACTAAGATATTGGTCTTTAATAAAAGGTTGGGGTACTGTTTGAATTGGTAGTAAACGCTCAACATATTTCCATTCTTCTGGATTAGAAGTCGTTTCGTATTTAATATTTACTTCAGGAATATCTGATAAATAAGGTGAAGCTTTGTAAGAGCCATATCTACTTTGAATAGCCTAAAATTTAAAAAAATTGCCACACAATTAAATGAAATTTGGGGTAATGATTACCTGAATCAATCCAACTTTTGCATAATGTGCTTTAAATATCAATTTATTAAATTTTAATGAAATTAAAGACATTTTAATAACAATTTTGTGTACATAACCTAAATTCACGAGCTCAATGAAGTTAGCTTTAGAATCTATGTTTAGAATGGAAAAAGCAATTATACAACTTCAGGTTTAAAAACTAAAATAATATAGGGAAGGAAGAAAAAAATTAGGAAATTGATATTGAAGAATGAACTAATAAAGGAGAAGGCACAGATAAAAGGAGAAGGAAAGATGACATTTTAAGTTCGGCAAATAATGTTCATGAACTTAGCACAACATCCAAATGCCTTTCTTCCGAAAACCTTTTATGATTTTATTGTAATAATATATTAAATAAAATACCTATACAAATTAATGTTATAATAAAATATATATAACGTACCACAACAAAATAAATTTGTAGTTTTAAATATAGTATTACATTTCTTGTCCTAATAAAGAGAGTTGTTTTAAAAACTGTTTGGCATTATTTAAAGTGGATGATCCATACACAATTCGTTTCGTGTTTCCTGCTGTAGTTTTTTGCTAAAAAAAAAGAACATAAATATTATTTAATTAGATCATTTTTCGATAAAATTCTATTGCTTGACCTAATTATTAACAACAGATAAATTAGCACTTACTTTTGCATAATCTACTAAGTTTTGGTACTCTATATAATTTCCTCCACCAACTATAAAAACAAATGCGTCTTGGAATGGTGAACGATTTCTTGGAATATCAGTTAATTTTAACTGTTTTGGATCTAAATAATGGTAATCTTCCATTTCTTGACTGTTTTTAAATTCCATTAGATGATCAACAATCCTTGTTACTGGAAGGTTCTAAAAATATTCAAAGAGTTCAATTTAAGCTTTCAAAAGCAATTTCAATATTAATAGAGACAAGAGGGGCCCAAGAAATAAATTTGGATAACAAAAAACTTACATGTCGTTTCACAACTAAATTTTTCACTCCTTCCATCACAAATGAAGAACCTTGTGTTACCAACTTTGAGAACATATTAACAGTTTTTGTTCCAGCACCTTCATATTGATTAGGTCCCGATAACATTTTGGCAAAACTCCTACAGAAATTATAAAACAAATTACATGATATTATATTAATGTTTTAATATTTACCTCCATCTTTTGATATAAGTTATTGGGGATAAATCACAACCTGCTTCAGATAATGCAGCTTCATATTTGTTAAAATCTGATTCTGTTATGTTGGGAGTGCAAATGAAGTAGACTATGAATAACCTCATTTTATCTTGAGGTGTTCCAATATCTGGATCTGCTATTATTTCAAGTAAACTTTTGTCTAAATTAGCTTTACTCATAATTTTTTCTTCCAATTCAAAAAATGTGTCTAATTTACGAGATTTTATAGAATTTAATATTGCTAAAAAATCAAAATGGCTATTAGTTATTAGTGCACTAACAATGAATATTATTATCTTTGCTATTTTCTCAAATTGCAAAATTTCAAACTTTATTTTTCTAACCTGTGGCAACTGTTGTGTGCATATCAATAAGGCGCTTCTTCTCAAGTAACTGTGGTAAAGAGTTTATGGCGGAAGTTATTTTTGCTGTGTTATCAGTAACCATAGACATTGCTACATCATTCTCTGCATCAATTCCCATTGAACTTTTCAGTTTCTTCACTTCCTCTTCTGATGATCTATATTGCTCTAATTCTTCTTGGATCGCTTCTGCTACAGTTGGGAATGGTGAACCTTTATGGGACATCCAAAATTTATCTTTACTATCCAGTTCATAAGGCCGATTTTTTGCTCGTGCACCTATAACATAATATGAAAATAGTAACCACAAACACTTTCAAAAATTATTTTCAAATAAACTCCACTCATTTACTTTGTCATAAAAGATTTTTCAGATTCTTACCTCCTGTTGATGTAGTTTCTTCTATGATCACTCTATTCAATGCTAAATCTAAAACATCATGTGTTAAGGCTTGATAAGTCCATGTGTGATGTAAAGGTGTTGCCATATCTACGTTCCTATCCAGAATAATTAGTAATGGTCTTTGAAAATTAAAATTTCCCGCATGTACGTCAGAATTAAAAAGATTATTCCTCGCATCAAATAAATTATCACGAAGTTTTTTGTCTAATTTTTTAGCAACCATTTCAGCTGCATTTCCTTTCGGACTACGAATTATAGGCACACTTCCTAGAAGAAAATAATATCAGAAATACTTGATAAGTATCTAAATCGCTCTCTTGGAAAAAATTTATAAAATATGAGAATCATGCTTACCCAAAGTTACAAAAACTGAAAATAAGCTATCTACCATTGCGTTCATGATGTCATCCATCTCTGTATCTTTCATATCACCTTTATTTATAGCTAAAATATTTACGGTATTAATATTTTATGGGGTTTGTAGGGTTATACAAGAACTTACCATAATAAGATAAATTATCACTATTTTGATGTTTTAAGATGAACATGTCATCTTCCAAAGAAATGAAATTTACATATTGATCATATACCTAAAATATTATTTAAAAATTGGTAAATTAGTGATTTACACTTTCATATCTACTTACTTTATGAATATTAGCTACACAGTTTGCTTGCAAAGCCGCTGAGGCTAAATCTTCTAATTTCGATCTGGATATAGGAGATATAAAATTTAAATGGTAAATATCATAAATTCCTTTCTGGAAATCTTGGGATATTCTACCTAAATTTTCTTCTGTTGGTGCACAAAAATATATTGCAGGTACCTCAGGTATTGGATCTCGATCTGAATGTAATTGTCTAAAATAATAATGAGGGGATATGTTACGCCATCTGCATCAGTTTATGATAAGCTAAAAGGTTGTACTAATTGTGTAAACCATAAATCGGTCAAAAATGAACACAAGTCCCCCTGATAAACTGATGCAGATGGCATAACATATCCCCTCACTCATACCTTTTGCACTTAATGCAAATAAATCTGCATTTGCTTACAGAAGATCTACTATCCTGGCCTGATGAGTTCATAATAAGGACGAAACATGACATTGCCTAGGTGTAGAAATTCTGCAAGCATTCGGACTCTGTCCGTTAATTAAATTTGCTTTAAGCAGATTTCATTAAATTTAAAATAATAATGATGATGAATGTACTTTTTTCAGAATATAAGACAGATTCATCTCAGCTTCTATAATTTCAAAACAATCTTTTGTTGCTTCATTCGAGCGTAATACTTACACATATAATGTAACCCCTAACTCTCTCAATTCTTTGACTGATATTAACGGAGAAATAATATCTTGCCCAATTCTATCGTACACTAAAACTTTCCAAACAGGTTCTGAGGCTCCAATTTTGGTCTGTGGCTGATTCAAATTTAACATTTGCTTTATAGAGTCTAAAAAAAATTATTAAATCATATACATTATTAATACAAATAAGCAACAACTTATTTTTTCACTAAAATTAACT